>JZKD02S1207768.1:113095-138496 GCA_000966675.3 Picea glauca | reverse complement strand
TCCTATATATACCAAGGAGACATTTTCATTTTGAATCATCTTGTACTTGAACATTTAAGTGGGGTAAAAGGAGGTTGCCCCCTCGAAGAGACTTATTATCTGAAATTATCTCTTTCTCAAGGCGTTGAGTACTTTTTCTGAGGTTTTTATATGCTATATTGATGTTTGGTTCTTAACATGGAAGCTTAGTCCTCCATCACTCTTTCTTCGTTTTTTGTATGTACGCAGCGATGTTTATATTTTATTAATAATCTGCATAATTACAGTTACAAAATTAGTCTCTTGGCCTTTAACACCTAGGCTCTTCGGCCTAGTAACATATGATCCCACCAGCTTATCAACACTCGGCTCACCAGCCTACAAAACATGTTTACAATTTATAAATACAACTGGGGCTCGTTCGTGGGGATATTACAAAGTTGGTGCTTCCAATGAATGTAATTTTTCAAGACATATAAGAAAAAACATTCCACGGTTTTTTCCCACTTTGGGTTTCCACGTAAAAACACTGGTGTACTGTGTATATCTATGATTGCTCATTTGTTCATTATTTATTTACACTTCAATTATTGGATGATAATGCTACATTGATATAACACTTGCATTATATGGTTAAAAATGAGTAAATTGATCTATTACTGATTCACCCCCCCTCTTCGTAATCTAACAATTGGTATCAGAGTTGGTTCTTTTAGGAAACAATTTAACCATTGGAAGGAGATCGTGGATTCTTCTGAGAATGGAGTACCAATTTTTAATAGTCATAATGGTTTTAAGTATGAGATGTGGAGCAGAAGGACGGAAGTATTTTTATAGGCAGAGGGACATTATATTTGGCTATCATTTGTTACAAGATATGATAGTTCAAAAAGGACAAAGAATGCAAGCAAGAATGAATTGAAGAAGAATAACAAAATAACAATGGATTTCATCTGGGAAGGATTACCTAATCTGGTAAGAGGAAATGTTGGTAAATGTTCATTAGCCAAAGAACTTTGGGATAATCTACACAACACATATTATTCACCCATCACAGATTCATAAAATTTCAAAGAATATGCAGATACATATTAAAAAGAATTATGTTCACCATGTTAAACAGATTCAGAATATGAAGAGTACATAATCACTAGAGAATTGATTAGTGTTTTAGATGAACTAAGAGAAGAAAAGAAGTCACTCAAGAAAAAATTGATAAAATAAAAAGAAAGTGTTCAGATTTTTGAAGATGCCCAACATGTCATCAAGAACTTAAGAACTCAGCTAGAAGAAGCCAAAAAGATCGAATAAAATCTTGAATATCAAAATTAGTATTTGGAAGCCAACATAGAAGCACAAAAGGAAGAAACAGAAATGAAATAGAAGATATTGAAAAATCATCCTAAGGAAATAACTAACGATTTAAACCAACTTGAGGCAGAGTTTAGTCAAGAACAGAAAGGACTTGAAGAAGAAATAATCAGATTAAAAATTCATCCTTAAGAAGCGGAAAGAACTGAAGAAGTCACGAAGCATCAGATAATGAAAAAATAAGAAGAGGTTGAGAAGCTTAAAGAAGAATTTGTCACATTGAAAGATAAAATCGTCAAGCTCAACAAGAACGTTGAAGAGACAGAAACATCCACATCAGTTATAGAGAATGAAGAGAAGCACTCTAGGTTGCTAGAAAAGAAGAATGAAAAAAACTAGAAACATTTATGCAGAAGTACTCAAAGGAAGCAATCATGGTCAACCAGAATCTAAGAAAACTATTGAAGATACATCTTCAAGAAGACCATCCATGCTCAAGCCACAAATAAGCTTCTTTCATGAACATGATTAGTCAAAGAAAAAATTTAGAAGGACTACGCCACAAAGAACATCATTCACTCCCAGGTATACAAATTTATTTTAGGGTCATTGTTTTTATTGTACTAACTTTGGACATAAGGTTGCAGATTACAGTGATTATAAAAGAAATGTTCAAGAAATAAATTTCTATGTGGCCCCATGTAACATTGCATGTTATAAATGTCATAACTATGGACACATAGCTAGTGATTGTAGAAGCATGATTGATACTTCCATGAAAGCGAACACTGATATCAGATGTAATAAAGTGTTGATAAGAAAACACGAAGAACAGGTGAAAAAAGACCAGATCCCAGAGATTGCAAGATTGACAATAAAACGAGATGAATAAAATTCTATAGAGAAAAAGAAAGATGTCAGATACATAAAGCTTTGGAAAATAACTAAAAGAAAAGAAGGACATGTGAATAAGGAACATGTTCAAGAGATTGTACTTTCAAGAATATAGTGAAAGATGAATCCACAGATAGAAAGAAATAAGTCAGAGGTCAGAGAGATGGTGAATCTACCAATGAAGATGATGATGAATACACATCAGAGCAGGAATTTTTCTGATCCATCTGGCTTAGAGATTCGTAGTTAAGATGAATATTAGACAAGGGGAGTCTATGCGATAACTGTGACAGACCAAAGAACCATCCTTCGAGCAACTTGCAGAGTTTAAGAAGACAGATCCAGAGCAATCAGTTAGCAAAAGTACAATTTGATGGATTAATCAAGACTTCATGATAGTATAGTGATAAATGGGTCAGCATTATGAACAACTACGCAAGTAGAGTCTTTTACAGTGTGGACGAGAGCATGGATTCATAGATTGGTTCAAAACGTGGTTCAGAGACAAATGAACATTATCATAATGGATGGAAATTACACATGAAATGGCTCGAACAATCCTAATGGATTCCCAATTGACATATTTTTTGGACACATGCAGTGCATACAATGTTTCACATTCAAAACAGAGTAATGCTCAGAAATAACATTGACAAAACTCCCTACGAGCTATGGAAAGGAACACTAGCAAATGTGAAGCACTTCAGAGTATTTGGAAGGAAATCCTACATCAAAAGAGAAGATGGAAGAATGAGAAAGTTTGACTCTCGTGTGGACAAAAGAGTACTTTTTGGTTACTCAAGTACAAGGAAAACATAAAAATGTTACAATTTGAGGTTGAACAAAGTTGTGGAAAACATCAATGTAACAATTGATGAAACAGGTGGATGCGAATTAAGAAGAGGAAAATGAATCAATGGAACAATTTTACGAAGAAGAAGCAAAAGATGAAGAAGAAATAGAAGGGGAAGATGGAGAGGATCAGATAGAAGTAGAAAAGCAAGTTCAACAAGTGCCTTCAAAGACACCTAGCAAACGAGTACATACGAATCATCCTTCAGATCAGATTATCAGAAACAAATATGCAGGAGTTGAGACTAGAAGAAGAATTTGTTCACCAGAACAAACACACCTAGTACTCTCATCTACGATTGAACCAAAAAGTTTTGAAGAGGCCAGCAAGGATAAATTTTGGAATAAGGCCATGGATGAAGAATTGGATCAAATAGATAAGAATGACACTTGGGAATTGGTTCCAAGACCAAAGAATAAGAATTTGATTGACACAAAGTGGTTATTCATAAATAAATTGAATGAAGATGGACATGTTACAAGGAACTAATCTATATTGATATGTAAATGATATGCACAAGTTAATGGAATCGACTTTGAAGAGACATTTTCTCCAATTCCCAGAATGGAAGCAATCTATTGATCCTAGCTTATGCATGCTCCAAGAATATTAAAGTGTATTATATGGACATGAAATCAACCTTTCTGAATGGGGAACTTGAAGAAGAAGAAGTATTCATTGAACAACCAAAAGGATTTTAGTTGTGTCAGAGAACGCAGATTATGTGTGTAAATTGAAGAAGGTCTTGTATGGTATAAAACATGCTCCTAGAGCATGGTATTCTAGACTGGATAAATATTTGCATCATGCATGGTTTAGAAAATGAAGTGCATACAACAACCTCTACATCAATAAATTTGCAAAGGATATGCATAATGAATTTGAAATGTCATTACTTAGAGAACTATCCTTCTTTCTGGGTCTTTAGATATGTCAAAGCAACCAATGAATTTTTATTTCTCAAACTAAGTATATACGAGAAATGCTAAAGACGTTCGGAATGGAATATTGAAAACTAGTTACCACTCCTATGCAAACCATTTGCAAGTTGAAAAAATACGATGATTCAAAGTCTACAGACCAGAGACAATATAGGTCAATGATTGGTAGCTTACTATATGTGAAAGCATCCAGACTAGATATAATGCAGAAAGTTGGACAGGTGACACGATTTCAAGCAGCACCAAAGAAATCACATGTATTAGCAACGAAGATGATTTTTAGATGTCTCAAAGGAACATAAGAGTTTGGATTATGGTATCCAAAAAGAAAGGATCTATCACTTATTGCCTACATAGATGCAAATTGGACAGGTTGCTTTGATGACTGATGAAGCACCAGTGGAGCAACGTTCTACTTGGATGAGTATTTAGTATCATGGTTAAGCAAGAAATAATCATCAATATCCTTATTTACAGCCGAGGTAGAGTATATTGCAACAACATGTTGTACACGGGTACTATGGATGAAACAAGTTCTGACATATATATAGGTTAAGTATGATGAGCCCATTGCAATCTATTGTGATAATAAAAACGTCATCGGTATCTTAAAGAACCTGGTGATGCACTCGAAGACGAAACACATTCCAATAAAGTATCACTTTCTATGGTAACAGTTTTTGGAGAAGAACATCAGAATTGAATATGTGGGCACAAAAGAACATCAGAGTTGAATATGTGGGCACAAAAGAACAAGTGGCAGACATCTTTACAAAATCACTTCCACAAAAAACCTTTGGGTATCTTCGCCAGAGACTCAAAGTAATTTCTACTCCAAAATGAGTGCTTATCTTATATGTCTTAGATTTACATGAGGAAGAACCATAAAGAGGACAATTCAGGTCGAGATCAATTTTAGGAAGAGTTCAGTCAAGGGGAGTATCCCCAAGGACAGTTCAGTTAGAGGGAGTAGCCCCGGATGGAAAGATATTTTTGCCATTGATGACAAAGGGGGAGAGATTAGATTACTAATGGAAAGATACTTTTGCCATTACTATAATCCTGCTTTGGCAGGGACTAATAATAATAAATTGTTTTTTACCTAGTTATATTAACCATAACTCTTGTAACCAACATACCTTCTTAATTATAAATGCAAAATTACTCTTTAACCGAGATACCAACATATTTGTATGGAAATGGTTTTGATGATATTTGATGGATGGAATAAGTTAATGGTTGTGTTGTCATTTATTTCAAGATGTATTTCTTTGTAATTTAAATGTATGGTTGTGCAACAAAATGGATGGGGATTTTTTTTATTTCTCGATGCATTGTGCAAACGCGTGTGAATGATTCAAGTATTTTAATTTCTCGCTGCACTGTGCAAACGCCTACAAATGTTTGTGAATGCTTCGACTAACAAATTGTTAGTTAATTATTAATAAAAAAAAATTAATGATAATCCAAATTTGATAGCTAAATATTGATAAAAAAATAAAAAAAATTAATGATAGGCCAATCACATTTCATAAATAGACAACTCATATTAATATGTCTCGATATTTGCTCTAGAGATGAGATCATGGTAGCTAGAAGAGTGCTATTTCTAGCTTTTTACGATCATAGAGAGAATTATACTATGCCTTCTAAAGGTGTGATATTAGTTTGATAATTTTATTTTTTTTAACATATTTAAATTCAAAAAAGTAATATATATAGTAATCAAATTTTAAATTTTTTTTATTTACTAATTATAATTTTAAAATTAAATAATTATTATTATTATTATTATTAATTATATTCATATTTATTTATTATTTTTAAATATATTAGCAAATAAAAAAATCAAATCACATCTTAATCCACTATACCCACATCTTAGTAACTATAATATTTAATGAATAGTTAATAAATTTAGCTTCTAACAATAACCACCTCAGTGTTTTGGGTTAGTACTTATAATTTACATACTTATTGTTTTGGGTTAGTACTTATAATTTACATACTTATTGAGTTTTATAAATTGGTTTTGTAACTACTTAACACATGTATAACCCTTTGGGTGTTGCTTGAGTTAATGTAACTAAATATTTGTAGCTTTGGTGATGTTCATAAATAAAATCTACTATTCATTTAAATCTTTATTTGTAAGTATAGGTTAAGTATAGATAATTTTATGGTTTTTCTACTTCTACGAGTCTACCGATCTACGGTGTTACTCTTAGCGTATCGTTACATAAATGGACACGTGAAAATTGTGAGTTTATCCAAGGTATGTGAAGCACTTATTTAAAAAGAAGGCATGTATTAGTCTCTGTCGAAGCACTTACTAGTCTGTCTTGAAGACCAGCCATGGATTATAGCATTCAATTCAGGGTTGAATGAATATGAGTTGATATTTGATTTTTAATACATTTATTATATTTCTAATCTTTATATTGTACTAATCGTAACAATAGTAATAGTAATATTTTATAGTGTATTAATCGTAACATTAGTAATATTGTAGCATGGTTTTTAATTTTTCTTATTAAATAATTTGTTAAAAATATTTTCTTATTAAATATTATGGAAAAAATATTTATTTACAAGTATTTATTAAGGATTTATTATATTTCTAACTTAACCTTACAGTGTAATTTGTAATTTTTTTTATTAAATATTTTGAAAAAATATATTTATTTATAAATATTTATTAGGCATTTATTAATCTGTTGAATATAAGCCATGGAATATAGCATTAGATTTGCTGATTGAATGAATATTATTTCATATTTCAATTTTAATATATTTATTATATCTCTAACTTTGTAACCTTGTTTTTAATTTTTTTTTATTAAATATTTTGTAAAAAATTATTTATTTACAATTTTATTGGTTCTAATATTTGAAGTTTAAGTTTTATTCCATGCTTCTCTTCTTTATGTATTTTTTTCATTCCTTATTTTGACTTTTTAGGATGATTTGCAATACTTAAATTTTCTCATTTTCTCATTTCTGTTCATTATTACATAACCTAAGTTCTAAGTTAAGTTTGTTACCCTTCTACTCTCTCATTGTGACATTCTTAACACTTCTACTGTTCTCAAATTTCAAAAACTATTCTAACAAATACAACCACATCTCCAATATTCTCTCTTCCTACTGCATGGTTTCCATGAAAACACACATGTTATCCATTTCATAATGTTTTTTCCTTACACTCTACATCAATGTTGTTTTTGTTTAAGACAGATATGAGAACGAACTCACATCCATGGTAATTGAGGAAGTCAAACAACCACAAAGCCATACCAATAGATGCACCCCTGTAAAGCTTGTAGAAAATGGGTAGTAGTACACAACTGCTACAACTCCAACTTCGACTAGGCTAGAGGCTTATTGCAAGCTTCACTCCTCTCTATGTATTTTTTCATCAACTATCCTAAACTTTTTAGGATGATTTGCAATGTGCAATTTTTCTAGTTTTTTCACATAATTTTTCTCATTCTTTCACATTGTTACATAGTCTAAGTTCTAAGTTAAGTTTGTTACAACCTTCTCTCCCCCTGCGTTTTCCATGAATGCACACACATGGTCTTAGATCTCAAGTTAAGTTTATTACCGTCTTCTCTTCCTCTTGTGTTTTCCATGCATGCAAACACATAGCCTAAGTTAGGTTCTTATACAAGTTTCATCCCCCTAGTCCCATTTCCCGAAGTTTTTGATTTTACTATAGTCTGATTTTTAGATTTTATTATAGTCCGATTTCTATTGATACTGATATGGTTGTCTCTATTTTCGAGTTTCTATCTGGTTTGTGGGACAAGGGATCCCCTCCGCCTGCCTGATTGTTATTGATATTGATTTGAACTTGTGACTTCTTAAGAGGAAACACATGTTCTTAACCATTAGACCCATTCAAACTTTAAATGACTTTAAATTAGCTGAGCAATCAATCTTTTCTTTTCATCGATATTCCTGTAGTTCAATCTTTGGTCGCTTGATCAAACTCCAAACTTCACCTCTAAATGTTGGATTGCAGCAAAAACTGAGTTTCTTAATCATCACCCTTTTCCCACGCTATACACACGAACACATTACGGTGAGAGGACAAATAAGATACCTGGAGAAGTAAGGTGAGAGGACAAATAACATACCTAGGGAAGCAAGCAGAGCTGTTGTAGCTAAACCGAGAAATGTTCTACAACTTCCCACCTTCCGAGAGAGAGTACTACTAATATTACTGGCCTCCTAGGCCTCAGTGATAAAGTGGTAACTCCAGAGGACCATATGCCTCTTCTTTAAACACTCCTTCACATAATCAAATCCAAATTTCCCTTCGCTGAGGATGCAATTACTTTCACATTAGTCCGCCTAAAGATAGGACCAAAAAGACGGGCTCTCCAATAATCTTCTTGCACCTCTTCAGCAGCCACAACCACTACCCCTCAAATTAAAGGATCTACTGCAGCTGGTATTCCAGTTCCAGTGTCCAATAATCAATTAGAATATCATAGTCCCTTTTCTGGAATAAGTGGGGAATGGGCTTAACCATGATAATAATAACTTAGTTGAAATAATAATAATAATAATATATTTTTAAGGAAATAATAATAATAATAATATATTTTTAAGGACTGAAGTTAAATATTAAATTGGTGTATGATATCAAATTGTATGTTGTTTGTGGGATAAGGATTCCATTATGCTCAACGATTTGACTGGTAAAATCTATAAAAGTATACATAACCTACCTCCTTTAGATTTAAACTTGTGATCTATTAAGAGGATCTCCTTAGATTTGAACTTGTGACCTCTTAAGAAAATCTACTCGAATAAAACCTACTTTAAATATATGTTGATCAGATTGAAAACACAACACCTTATAACATTTTAACATTTTCACCAAATAATACAGTTCTGCTTCAGAAGCTGGTTCAATGGTCACTTAGCGGCTAGCCAAGTTAGTCCACAAAATAGAGTTGTCTTCCCAGGAAAACACACCTAAGGCAGTAAGCGCCTAAGACAGTCACAGGAAAAGAAAGGGTCGCGGAACCTCCATTCCCTTCTGTTTTCATCTGTTCTTCAGGCAGGGATTTTCTTTCTTAACCAGATCTCCTATTTTATACTTAACCGCTCTGTGCAAGTGTGAACACTTGGAAGTTGGAATGACTGGAACATCTTGAATTCCGTGTGAACAGTTCAAACAACTGGCACGTCTTAAATTCCCCAATGATTGTATTGTTGTTTTAAGTTAATTTACTGATGATCACTTTCATAAGATTTATTTATATTTTTTAATTACTATAATGCTGGCTTTCAAACTAATTTAAGGATTAGTGCTTTCATAATATTTATTTAAATTTATTTATTATTATAGTGCTGGATTTTGGTAAATAATTGTTTTCAGGCATACCCCATAACACGAGGTTGGACCTCGAGAACTATATATTCTCTGCTACTTCATCGGATGATTTCCTATCAATATTCAACTCTGTATGTAGGTTGTAGCAAAGACCAAACTGGATCCGAAAGGTAGGTTTTTCCTTCCAGCAATTAGTCAGTATTGGTGCAGTCCCACTAAATTAATAATAAGTTTCAAATTTCGAATGAGTCCTTTCATGCGGCCACGTGCAGTACCTCTCTTGGGAGTGAAAAAGGCGGTCGGGAATTCGATCAATCCAAATACACGAAATCGAATCAGATGTCACCCCGTTGATCCTTTAGTGGCAGATGCGTTCAATATCTTAGTTGTAACGTTAATGTAACTGGTCGTTAGTGATTGCCTAGAGTACCTTCCTGTTCTACAGTCGAAGCTAGAGACAGAAAATGAAAGGGCGAGCAGTCGAACCCATTGGCTGGAAAATTTTCAATACCCGTTGAGGGCATGGGTTATTCTTAGAACGAAAAAATGCATTTGCATCGGAGGCAACATGCATTACAAAAAGAAACAAACCACCGACTTGACCATTGGCATTGCCATCACTGGTAACTTTAATCAATAGAAGAACTAATTCATCGCCAAAATGTAGGCATCCTTGAAATCAAAGGGATCACGATCTATGCAAAACAAAATATTAAAACTGTCGTATTTCCATATGCATCGCCCGTTCTTGGTATTCCAAATCACTAATAGGGAACGCCCGTGAATTGCCATCAAATGCCAACGACTAGAGTGCTTCTTCTACTACAGCCAATAGAGATATTAGATGACATTATCTATCTCGGTTCCCATAGCCATCCATGTTAGGCAGCGGAAGCAAAACATAGCATATAACAGAGCATAAATAATGATTATCAGTATTCTTATTATTCAAGGGAGAATTACAATAGCCTTCATAGGCATACATTTATCCTCTCCTCACACACTGTGCTCTTTGCTCCTTGCACAAGCTTGCACTCACATTGTGTACTCCACTTCTATGGGTATGCTCACATATATAACATCTATCACTCATTTATACAAACTGATCATGAATAGATTACATAGTTACACGAGCAATTCATAAATAGATTGCATGCATGCACATTAACATCGTTGCATGCATGTGCATGTGACCGCATGAGAAAATTCGTTGACATGTTTCCAACTATATCCACCTTGACAACAATTTACCTAATATATCATGCCCTTAATTAATTCATCACCTTTTTTGCAAGCCAAGAGAAGTCAAACACCACCGTAGCTTCTCTAACAAAATTGGTTTCGTAAACATGTCTGCAGAATTTACTTTTGTATGGACATTTTCTAAAGACACTCCACCTTCATCAACAACATGTCTTACAAAGTGGTACTTAACATAAATATGCTTCGTCTTACTATGATAAGCTGGATTTCTAGCCAAATGAATTGCACTTTGACTATTGCAAAATACTTTCACTGTGTCCTACATCCTTCCAAACTCACCCAATGATCCAGGTGGATATTGGTGGCCACCCACATATTCCGACTGACTCCTCGTGTCCATTTTTTTTCAATACGTTCTTTCGTATTTATTTGTAATTGTGGGTTCTACATTTCTGGGGTTGTCTTAAGCCCCACACATCCTCTAGGTGGATACGGGTGGCCTCTCGCCTAATCCAACTGGCTTATTTAGTATGTTTTCATGTCAACACATCTTGTTGTACTTCCAGAGCCATTTTGGGGCCCTAAACATTGTTTTTTTGGCTTGCCACAATCAAACTATAGACAAAGTTAAATTTTGATGGCATAATGTGTAGCTCTCTGAAATACCTTTCCAACGAGCTATCACACACCTAAAATAGAGGTCGTATGCAAAAGTTATGACCCTTAGAAGTTGAGGTACCAAATTACACCAACTTACCCATAGGGCTCACATAACGTTTGTCGTTTCACCTTCTAGGGTTAGGTTTTTGGATGTCTAGTGTTTTGAAATTCATGCATAATATCAAAAAGGCCTCTAGAGCCTCATTGTAATCCATTTTTCTCAAACAAATGCGCATAGCAGCCACATCTCTTCTCAGAGATAGCTACCACCATTTGAGCAAGTGTTTCAGTTCTGTAGTTTTACAGTTTCAGACTATTTCATTATTTAATAGAAGATATTGTTCAATGGATATTTGTGTTATTCTCCATATCTCTATGTTTATTTTATTAAGTCTGTTAATCAGTTTGTTCTGCTCCTAAATCCATATTAGTGGTATCAAAGCGGTCTGCTCTTCATTTATTTTTCTTCGTGCATGTCCCTCACAAGATCTGGGTACAAGAGGTTGGTACTCGAACCAATCAAGCCATTACTAGATTAGTTGTGCCGAGCCCAACAACAACCCATGGGGGACGAAAAGAAAGATGATGGAGCAGGAGATCCTATTAAAATGTTTCTCGAGGAAGCCCTCACGTGACAAAGGAACAAAATGATGGACAACTTCACGCAGATCCTTCGACAGTTGCCCATAGGAGAAGCATTGTCATAAAGCGGCCATGCAACCCCCTTCAAGGTACAATTAAATTTTGATATTCCATTATTTGAAGTACTGATAGATGTGAATGTTGTAGATAAATGGTTGAATCTGCTCGAAGGATTTTTTCGGTCCACAATTTTTTCGATAGGGAAAATATCACTTTTGCAGTCCTTAAGGTCGTTCCCCATGTTAAAGAGTGGTGGGATACTTACTCTGAGCAAAGGGTCGTGGAAGAATCTACAATGTTTGTGGTGCCCCCTACATGGGATTCCTTCCTGGATGCCATTAAAGAACAATACTACCCTGTTGGACGCTACGAGGAAACACAAGATGGACCACCCTACGTCAAGAAAGGGACCAGACAGTACCCGATTTCACCAATATTTTCCATACTCTACACATCAAATTGGGTATCAAAGACATTGAGCATCATCTGATGCTCAAATACTGTGGTTTTTTGCATAGATACATTCAAATAGAAATAGAGTTCCTAGACATCGTCTCTTTGGGCACGACTTATTGATACGCTGTCAAGATCGAGCATAAATTTAAGCAGAAACGACAAGAGTTTGGATCTACAAACCCCTCATAGCCGAAGCAGGGAAAAGGCAACCCCAACCCACATAGCAAGGGACCAAGTCGAGATGGTTGGCCTCAGGAAAACCAGTCCAAGTAGCAACACAAGAAGGGAAATGAGAAGACAAAGAAGGACACAGGAAAATGGTGTGAGTACTATAAAAGTCCTTGGCACAACACTGAAGAATGTCACTCCAAGCAGTCCCTCGTGGTTGAGCTGAAGGATTCAAAGTCAGAGGCTGATTCTGATTCTGAGTCAAATCCTGAAGGAGGGAAGCAGATTATTGATGCTGAACCTAGTGCCATTGTCGCTACCACCAAATTCCGACCAAGTGAACCAGAAGAGCAAGAGGAAGGGGTACACCTCTTTCACTCACAGATGTGGGTCAAGGGGGCTTTGATTCATTTCATTGTCGAAAGAAGTAGTCAAAAGAAAATAATTTCAATAGAGGTCATCAAGTGGATGGACCTGCCAACGACACCGCACCCACATCCCTACGCCATCGACTGGCTTCGCCAAGGAAGAGATCTCTGTGTCAGCCAACACTGTCATTTTCCCTATGACATCAAGCCTTTCATAGATGAGGTACTGTGTGATATTTCTCCCCTTGAAGTTTGTAATGTGCTTTTAGGACAACCATATTTATGGAAGCGTCATGTTGTGTATGAGTTTAGACCCCGCAGTGTTATTAATACTTTGGGTAGACAATTGTACAGGATCCCATAGGTAGCACCACCTATTGCTATTTCTTTAATCTCTTCTAAGCAATACCGTAAAGTGATTTCACAGACCAAGAAGTTCGTCTTCTTTGTGATCTGTGCTCAAAGTAAGAAGAAGGTCTCCGCCACATCCATGGCCTCTACACAATGCCTCTCTTTGTAGTAGAATCAAGTGGACGAGATCGTGGAGGAATATAGAGACATCTTCTCCTGACCTATAGGAGTACCAATGCAATGCCAAGTCAAGCATCCAATTGATTTGATCCCCGACACACCTCTATGTAATGGACCAGTCTATTTATGCTCGCTGATGGAGAATGAAGAAATCAAGTGTCAGATCTGAGAGCTTCTTCAAAAGGGGCACATCAGACCCAACTCCTCCCCTTGCAAAAGCGCGATTGTACTAGTGCAGAAGAAGGACGAGACTTGGCTACTCTGCATTGATTACAGAGACTTAAAAAAAATCACAATCAGGAACTACTACCCCATTCCCAGGATTGATGACCTTCTTGACCCACTCAAGGGGGAAAAGTTCTTGAGCAAGATTGACTTAAAGTCTAGCTACCACCAGGTTCCCATCGAACCAACTAATGTATGGAAGACAACCTTCAAGTCTAAAGAAGGTCTCTAAAAATGGCTAGTCATGCCCTTTGGCTTAACAAATGCACCAGCCACTTTCATGAGGTTAATGGATGATGTATTGAGACCCTTCACCAACTCCTTTTTGGTGGTATATTTGGATGACATCCTCATCTTCAGGAGAACATGATAGGATCACACGTGTCATATTCAACAGGTCTTGCCAACACAAGTTGTATGCCAACTTGGAAAAATGGTCTTTTGCCATGAACAAGGTCCAATAATTGGGCTACATTTTTTATGAGCATGAGGTGCATGTTGATCTAGCTAAGATCCAAGTCATTTGTGACTAGCCAGCCTCGACCACACTAACCGAGCTTCGAAGCTTTTTGGGGCTAGCCAAATTCTACTGACCGTTCGTGTTGGGATTCTCCCATATTGCATATGCCCTCAACTAGGTGACCAAGGGCGGTAGTAGGGCCAAGTTCATGTGGGGTAAGGAGCAACAACAAGAATTCAATGATCTGAAGCATCGCTTGTGCTCAACTCCATTACCCTCCTATCCCGATATGCAACAACCATTCGAGATTGAGATTGACGTATCTAATTATGTTGTCGGTGCAATTGTCACTCAGCATGGGCATCTGATCGCATACCATAGTGAGACACTCTCTGATACTGTCCAGAAATACCCCACCTATGACAAGGAAATGTATTCCATTGTACAAGCATGTTCTCAGTGGAAACATTGCATTCCGGGGAACGAGACGATCCTACACACTGATCACAAGCTTCTACAGTTCATATAGACATATGGGAAATTGCAGAACAACCTCCATCAGAAGTGGTCCACCTACATGCAACACTTTCATCTCAACATCAAGTATAAGATAGGTATCTCCAACCGTGTCGCTGACTGCCTCAATCAGCCTCCTGTGGCTGTACTCACCACTGTGCTCCATTCCTTTGGACATGAAGCGTATGAGTGGCCCAAACTTTATTAGCAAGATCCGGACTTCGCCACCACATATCATCTCTTGGGTACAGGCGCAACTGTCACTGATTTTCACATTCAGGATAGACTCTTATGCCACTTGGGCCATCTTTGCGTTCCTACAAGAAAGCATGCAAAGATGATTTGGGAATCTCACTATAGTCGAGTGGTAGGACATTTTGTTGTAGAGAAAATTGTGGTTGTTCTTTAGAAAAAAAATTTATTGGCCAAAACTTCGATAGGATGTCAGCAAGTATATCAGATCTTTCACTGCATGTGCCATTGCCAAGTCATCCATCAAGAAGAAAGGCTTATATACCCCTCTTCTTATTCTCGAGAATCCTTGAGAATCCATCTCAATGGATTACATGCCTGGCTTGTCGTTCACCAAGCAAGGAAATGACTGCGTGTTTGTGGTCGTTGATCGGTTTTCGAAAATGGCCATCCTCACAGCCTGTAAGAAGAATGTCATAGCGGCATATACTTCCAAGATCTTCTTCAAACGAGTTTGGTTCTACTTTGGGATACCACAGACGATCATCTCCGACCAAGACAACCAGTTCCTCAACACCTTTTGGTCGATTCTCTAGTCTCTGTTGGACACCAAGCTCACAAAATCCATTGATTTCCACCCCCAAACCGATGGCCAAACAGAGTTCGTCAATCGAATGATTGTGCACATCCTGTGCATGTACAATTCTAATCATCCACATACATGGGACACGAGTCTCCCATATGTCCAACACAGTTACAACAGGGCTCTTCGTAGTTCCACCAATCATAGCCCATTTCAAGTAGGTTTGGGATTCCAACCCTTGGGACCCATTGATGTTGCACTTCCTCTTACCATCGCACAGACAGACTCTTCCCCTCATCAGTCTGTGATCGAAATAAACCACCAGATTTATTGAGCGGATTCAACACATCTGCCAATAGGTCCAAGAGATTTTGTAGAAATCTAATGCTAAGTACAAGCAGCACCATGATCAACACAGGGTACCACACCAGTTTCAATTTGGCGACAAAGTCTGGTTACATTTGCAGAAGGAGCGTCTCACCGGGCCCCATCAGAAGCTTTGCCCACTTCATTATGGGCCTTACACTATCACCAAGGCTGTCAGTAGCAATGCTTTCGAGCTCAACACTCCACCATTCCTTGGTATGCATCCAATATTCAATGTGGACCTCCTTTGGCCATATTTTCCACCATTATTGGACACCTCCAAGATCATCGAACAACTGACACCAATAGAGCTCAACCCTCACTGCATAGAACAGACATCCATTGATCAGATAGTGGACACATAGGTCAAGGGCACTCGCCAACATCAGGTCAAGCTTTATCAGGTTGTCAAGGCATGGAAACTCCTACACCAAGGCAAGTGGCTCACCGGAGGAAAAATCCAACATAAGTTTCCTTACCTGATGGGGGAACTCAATGCAATGGAGACCATAGCTTCCTAAGGTGGGAGGATTGATCCAGGTGGATATTGGTGGCCACCCATGTATTCCAACTGGCTCGTCATGTCCTTTTTTGTTCAGCACGTTCTTCTGTACTGCTTTGTAATTATGGGTTCTACACTTTTGGGGTTGTCTGAAGCCCCACACATCCTCCAGGTGGATACGGGTAGCCTCTCGCCTAACCCAATTGGCTTATTTTGTATGTTTTCATGTCAACACATCTTGTTGTACTTCCAGGGTCTTTTTGGGGCCCTAAACGTTGTTTTTATGGCTCGCCACAGTCAAACTGTAGACGGAGTCAGAGTTTGACAACAAAATGTGTAGTTCTATGAAAGACCTTTTCAAAAGGCTATCACGTGCCTAAAACGAAGGTCGTATGCAAAAGTTACGACCCTTGGAAGTTGAGGTACCAAATTACACCAACTTACCCATAGGGCCCACATAAATTTTGGTGTTTCACCTTCTAGGGTTAGGGTTTTGGATGTCTAGGGTTTTGGCATTCATGAGTAATATCAAAAAGGCCTTTGGAGCCTCATTGTAATCTGTTAGCACTCCAGGAAACTCTAATAGGTTGTATATCTAAGATGCTTGGTAACTTAATCTTTTTGGTAACTATTTTCTCAATAATAGGTGTGGGTTTGGATCAAGATGAATATCTTAATCATTGGATTGTACCTTCAAGACAATAGAGCTATATTCATGCAATACAAGGCCTTTATGAGCTATTATCAGATAGGTTTGTAAAACAAATGGATAAGAAAACCAATCAGTTAACCAGAATGTACATAGGCAATATATATGATGGGTCAACAAACTTGCCAAAGATGCTTATGATTCTTGCTTAACAGTCAAAGTAAGATGACAATTACCATGGGACTATTAAACATAGACAAAAGAATGATTTCAACACATATGCATAGACAAAGATGAAGGAGAGTCTGACAATAACAAATGAAAGAAGCTTGCAGGCTTAATATATTAAAGAAAATGTCTTTTATACAACAACAATAGATTATAGAACTCAAAATCGAACCATTTGTTCATCAAATGTTCTTGGATTTATAGCCTTTACAAACAGTTTCAAGATCCTCAAAAGATGGATCTGATAACCTCTTCTCCTATCTCAAATTCGAGTTTGTGAGGTTGTTGGAAAAGACATAATTTTTTGGAAATATTCTGCTCAAAGATTTACCCATATCTCTAAAACCAAAATTGTTGTGTAAAAATTGGAAGAGGCTTCTGTATATTGTTTTTTTTTGAGAAAAAACCTCTCTTATTTATTTGATATTCATTTTCAGTTTCCCTGGGTCTGCATTTCAAAAACATGTGTCAAACAGGGAAATTCTGAAATCTGAAAATTAAGGCTCAGAGATGAATTCGAATATCCCAATATATGACACCTGTAGGAAAAATCAGAGAGGTTATTGTTCTTTGACGTGTTAGAAACAAAAACCTCCTCTCGTTTCTCAAAAATATTCTCTAGTCACTCAGAATCATCATTTGAAAATGATGACTTAGGGCAGTAAAAACAGACTTTTCTGCACTTTCGGTGGCTAAGAGAGCCCCGAATTTTTCATTTAAGCCACCGACAGCTAAGGCTTTCGGTGGCTTAGAAGCCCTTTTGGAAAGGCGCTTAGCCATCGAAACCTGAGTTTTGACTTTTTTGAAGGGAAAACCAAATCAAATGTTTTTCAAACTTTATTACATACTTAAAGCTCTAAAAAATGAACCTTGAAAAATTTTGAAATGTATTTTTCAATGACTTCCTATCACCTAAAATAAACAAATTTGACTGTGTTATTTGAGGAGATAACATCTGGCTCCTTCTGGGGATGAAATCCTCCCTGTGAGGTTTCAAGAACCTCAGATCCAATGCCTTTCCTATTGGGCTATGGAGTCATTTGGCCTATGCAATTGATCTTCTGCAAACCTGCAACTTGTCTGTAGCCTTTACCATTGGGCTATGGAGTCGTTTGTACTTTAGAATTGATCCCCTGCCACCTTGTAGCCTGCATGTAGCCCACCTGTAGCCTGCTCTGCTTATTCAACAACAAATAATTGAAAGAGTCTACTTGCTCAGATGAAGAGCTTATTCTCTTATCTACTCCTACTTTAAACATTGTATTGATGATTAATCAAGTAAACTCATGCTTCCAATGAATCCATATCAGAAACTGATTTACTGAACCTGTTCTTGATCTTGACCCGAAAAATAATGGAATGCATAGCCAATAGAAAAGTGGTTTGAACATATGATAGGGCCAACTTTCATCTGACAAGAACATTTTGATCTTCATGGATTCCAAATAATCAACAATAGGGTCATGAAAATCGCAAGGAAATACCTCTTCAGGCAATTGTTCCAACTGAAGACTGAAATGTCGTTGCAGGTTGTTTTCAGTGATCTCCATATTAAATTTTTAGCTCATCATGTTCGTCTTCATATTTGCTGCAATGTCCTTTTGTCTGCAAAACTAAAAGATGATGGTTGCCCTTAGTATTTGCTGCAGATCTGAAACCGTCGCCTGTTGATATGCCAATCTGCTGATTATCTTTCAGGTTTTCAAAAGGGACAATCCGATCTTCATAACACCCTAAGTCAACAGATGCATTTGGTACAATGTTAAAAGCATCTATACTATGATTAACATTCTGAAGATCATTAATAACTTGGTCATAATGAGAGGTGTTCCCTATTGCAGTATACTCTTCATAGCTATCATTAAGCACAACATGCATACATTTCTGATCCTCTCTTTGCTGAAAAGTAGAACTAGATGAAATTCTAGTAGTCAACAACCCTTCATAAACCTTAAAATCTTCTTCCTCATCACTATATTTATCAAATATGGGAACATCGGGAAAATATTCTAATGACAGAGATGAAGATTCCTGCATGGTGTTATCAGTGATAGGGATTAGAAACAGATCTGTAATGACATCACCTTCTTCCTCATCATCATTACCAGGCTTTTCATCTAAATTTGAAACACCAAGTACATAAGGAGAAAGATAATCCTCTTGATGTTCAAGCTGGAAATTAGATATTTTCTGAAAATCATGTTCTTCATGGTCACTGCAACTTCTCTTTATCTATAAATTTGGAAACTGTGAGCTACCCTTAGTATCTACTACAGATCCGAAACTTTCACCTGTTGATTTGTCAATCTGGTCATCATATTTAAAGTTTTCAAAAGAACTAGTATGATCTTCATGACAACCATCTTTAATAGATGTATTTACTACAATGTCAAAAGCATCACCATGGTTTTCATAATGTGGATTAGCAATCGCTCGATCACAATAAGAGATATCTTCAACTGATGTATCTCCTTGTTCTTTGACATCAGAATATTCGAAAGAGACATGTTGATCTTCATGATCACTTAAAACAATAGATACATCTGATATAATGTCATATGTTTCTGTATCACTGCTATCATAATCAATATTATTGAATGTCTTTTGATATTCATGAAAAACATTATCTTCTGCAATAGATGCTTTATCACAAAACTGATTTTCATGACTAAAAGAATCTTTATGAAGCAAAGAAAACTCATTACAACATTCTTCAAAAAGATGTTCAACTGGAAAATACTCTTTACAAAACTAATTGAAAGCAGCATGAAAATCTGCCAAAGAGATGATACTGGCAATAGGAAGAGACCGGTACTAATCATGAGCAATTCCCTCTAATGAAAAACTGAAGAGTCGAATCTAAACATCCTCATGCACGACTTGCAACTGATGCATGCAATCATGAAAATCCAACAAATGCTCAGTTGGTATTTCCCACTCTTCTCCTAGAAATCTGAGAAGACTATTTTCCCATTCATCTTTACTAGGTATTGGATGAGGGTAAACATAAATATTTAATAAATTGTAAAATGCATACCTCTTGTTCATTTCATCCCAGTGGAGTCACCAAAAAATTTATGAACAATGGAGTTGCCACTGAATCCGTCCTTCATGGAGTCGCCAGATAGATAATTACAACCAAGAAAATGTCTAGGATTTGTCTATCATCAAAGTTGGATCTATGTCGTCTCCCAAGGAAGTTGAGCTTCAATCTCCTCTCACCGCCAACGACGCAAATTTGTTAGAACTCCAGGAAACTCTCCTAGGCTGTATATCAGAGATGCCTCGTAACTTAATCTTTTTGGTAACTATTTTCTCAATAATAGGTGTGGGTTTGGATCAAGATGAATATCTTAATCACTAGATTGTACCTTCAAGACAGTTTAGCTATATTTGTGCAATACAAGGCCTTCAGGAGCTATTATCAGATAGGTTTGTAAAACAAATGGATAAGAAAACCAATCAGTTAACCAAAACATACATAGACAATATATATGATGGGTCAACAAACTAGCCAAAGATGCTTATGATTCTTTCTTAACAGTCAAAGTAAGATGACAGTTACCATGGGACCATTAAACATAGACAAAATAACGATTTCAACTCATATGAATAGACAAAGATGAAGGAGAGTCTGACAATAACAAATGAAAGAAGCTTGCAGGCTTAATATATTAAAGAAAGTGTCTTTTATACAACAACAGTAGATTATAGAACTCAAAATCTAACCATTTGTTCATGAAATTTTCTTGGCTTTATAGCCTTTACAAACAATTTCAAGATCCTCAAAATATGGATCTGATAACCTCTTCTCCTATCTCAAATTCAAATTTGTGAGGTGGCTGGAAAAGACAGAAATTTCTGGAAATATTCTACTCAAATATTTACCCATATCTCTCAAAACAAAATCGTTGTGTAAAAATTGGAAGAGCATTTTGTAGATTGGTTTGTTTGGAGAAAAAAATTCTCTCAGTTATTTGAGATTCGTTTTCAGTTGCCCGGGATCTGCATTTCAAAAACATGTGTCAAATAGGGAAATTCTGAGATCTGAAAATTAAGGCTCAGAGATGAATTTGAATCTCCCAATATATGACACCTGTAGGAAAAATGAGAGAGGTTATTGTTCTTTCACATGTTAGAAAGAAAAACCTCCTCCCGTTTCTCAAAAAGATTCTCCAGTCACTCAGAATCATCATTTGAAAATGATGACTCAGCGCAGTAAAAACATACTTTTCTGCACTTTTGGTGGCTAAGAGAGCCCCAAATTTCACGTTTAAGCCGCCGAAAGATAAGGCTTTCGGTGGCTTAGAAGCCCTTTTGGAAAGACGCTTAGCCACCAAAACCTGAGTTTTGACTTTTTTGAAGGGAAAACCAAATCAAATGTTTTTCAAACTTTATTACATACTTAAAGCTCTCAAAAATGAACCTTGAAAAATTTTGAAATGTATTTTTCAATGACTTACTATCACCTAAAATAAACAAATTTGACTGTGTGAGTAGATAACATAATCCATTCTACTTAGAAGGATACGTGTAGCATCCACATCTCTTCTCAAAGATAGCTACCACCATTCGAGCAAGTGTTTCAATTTTGCAGTTTTATAGTTTCAACCTATTTCATTATTTAATAGAAGATATTGTTCACTAGATATTTGTGTTATTCTCCATATCTCTGTTTTTATTATATTAAGTCTGTTAATCAGTTCATTACGCTCCTAAATCCGGATCACCCAATAAACCCTGTAACCAAATTTCCTCCTTGCATGCATGTGAAGTAGTCGTATACTGTACCTCTGTAGTGGATAAAGTGACTATGTTTTGAAGCTTTGACATCCAACTAACACGTCCTCCTACAAGAGTAAAGATATATCCTGAAGTGGATCTCCTTTTTTCCAAGTCACCTACAAAATCTAAATCTACATAAACACAAATTGAATCTCTGGAACCATCATAGGTGATAGAATAACTTCTTGTGCCTCTAAGATATCGAAGCACCCATGTCACTGCTTTACAATGCTCTTTTCCTAGATTTTCCATGTATCGGTTGACAACATCAACTGCATGTGAAATATTTGGTCTAGTACTCACCATCTCATACATCGAAATTCCCACTGCATTAGCATATGGTACATGAGACATATAATCCTTTTTGTCGTCATTACTAGGACATAAACCTGAAGAAATATTGAAATCGAAAGCAAAAGAGATCTGTATGGGTTTCAAATTATTCATACCGAATCTCATAAGTATTTTCTCCACATACCTCTATTTTGATAACCACAACTTACCATTTTTTCTGTCTCTGTGTATCTCCATGCCTGAGATTTGTTTTTCTACTCCTAGATCCTTCATATCAAACACCCTAGCCAACTGAGCCTTTAACCAGTTGATATTGACTATGCTCTTGCTTGCCACACGCATATCGTCAACATATAACACCAAAATAATGAACATTCCATTTTCCAACTTTTTAAAGTAAACAAAATGATGATATTCACTCCTTGCAAAATTTAGGCTCACCATGAAGGAATCAAACTTCTTGTCCCATTGCCTGGGAGACTGTATGATCAAAATCTGGACCAGGGGTCAAAATTTAGCTCAAAAATCAACGTTCTCGGAATTGCCTCAAAACGAATGGGTGTGTAGCCCTCATCGTCACGAACCCAACGCAACTCGTTTGGGTTCAAACAGACGTCGGATGAGAGAGATATCGCGATCTGTTCGAATCGCCAAATAGGTAAAAAATGAGTGTTGATTGTGCAGTCTATATAGTCCATACGGATGCTGACGTGGCATGTCCATACGATGATGTGGCAGAGCTGAATTGGGAGAGGTACGACCACTGATGTGGTAGGTGACGTGGGTTTCATTTATTGGCAGGTTTCGAACGAATGGTGTTTCGACATGTGGCAGATTTTGATTAATGTTTTGGTGCCACGTGGCCCAGTCGTGGGCTGCCACGTGGCACCCTGATATTGGTTTGGGTGTTGGTTAAAAAGTTATGGAGTCCAGTGGAATCGAACCCCGGACCTCCTCCCACCGTGCAAAGCTTTGACAAAGTCCGACCAATCGGTGCGCCGCACGTTAAGTCGAGTTATGTTAACGAGTTTATTTGTATCTAAATTTGAATTGTGTTTATTTTGTCGTGGGGGTCGGGTTGGGGCTTAGCCCCAGCCCGTGGTTTCGACGTTCATGCATGTGACCGGTGGTTACACAATTCGCGCACTTTCAAACGATAAGCTCCAGGTCGCACACCTTATATCATATGACCTTAATGTATTGTGCGTGCGCATGTTTCATTGGCGTACCAGCCCGCAGTTTTATATATATTACATATGACCTTGCCACGGAGCACGCGGGGAGTTGGGTTGTTTTCAACGGTTGTACAAAATGACCTGCCACTTGTCATTCATTCATTTTCCATTGTAAACTCAGCCATTTTCTTATTTTGCGCGTGGTCACATGGTGACCTTGTGACCATGGTTTTGGCGGTTAGGGGATGGGCGTGCCCTAACCGTCCTATAGTTTGAACAGTTTTGTGGTTATGCGCGTGTGCTAGGTTTTAGCATGAATTTGGAGCATGTTCTTGGTTGGCCACACAGAGGTGTGTTTTGGCGAACCAGAGACAACAAACTTGAAGGAGGAAAATGGCAGGAGGCCTATCTTCTTCATTTTTTGGCCAAATGAGGTGCCGTAAAAGCCCAGCTAGGGGTTTTTGGACGTTCTGAATCCATTGGCACTGTTTTCAAAGCTATTTGAAGACTTATTTTTCAGGTTTTTAACCATTGAAGTTTCAGAGAGCTCTAGGGAGCTTGAAGCCCTCATTGTTTGAGGTCATTCTCAGATGAGCCTATGTTTGTTTTCTTTGATTGAATAATCATTTTTGACTAATTAATATGCTCTGAACACTTTGAGATAGGTTTCAGATCCATTTGAGGACTTTTACAGGTGTTTTTTCCAAAGGGAAGCTCAGGGAATCTTAAGGCCACATGTAGAAGAGGTCATGCCCGGATGAGCCATGATCCGTTTTCAGAGTTTTATTAGTCATTTTTTGGGTTTTTATGTATTATGAACCCAATGGAACAGCCAGAATTTACATTGGAGTTGAGCAGCAGCTTGAAAAAGAATATTTGACAAATTAATCCCAGAGAGTCAAGTCTATTAATGGAGGCTCAAGGAGATGTAGCCCAAAGAGGGGTGAACTCCTTTATCATGTTGTTCTTGTTGTGAGTGTTTGCTGGTTATTATTTGCTGTTGTATTTATGAAAACAACATATTTAATCTTGCAAAGACCTCACACAACTTAACACATAATTCATCTTGCATATTTTAACACATGGAGCAAGGTCCTGTAAAGTTTTATTTTTATGAAGTAGAGGGTGCTTGCATAGCATAACAAGTCAGCCCACTATTTTCAGATCAGGTGTTATCAGAGCTTAGTTTGTTTTTCTCATGTGTTTGCCATTGATAGCTTGAGATTTAGATGTTTGTTTTGTGCAATTTTTGTGTTGAAGTTTGATATCTTGCAAGGATGGAGAAAGCTTCAAACATTGATAGTTCTCATACATCTTCATTATCTAAGTTCTTTGAAAAAGAGATGTTGAAGGAGATTCTAACCATGAGAGATGTGGTGAAAGAGATGTGGGAAGATAGCAAGGAGAGCATTGCCCTTGAAGAGTAGTTGATGGCCATGAAAGAGGAGAAAGGCCAGTTTCTTGAAAAGTTGCATGAGATGGAGATTCAACTCCATGAAGCAAAGGAAACCCTTAGCAAGTACATGCATGAACTTGAGGTATGTAATGTTAGTTTATCTTCAAATTCCTCTCAAGATAAATGTTTTGGTGTTTTGAAAATCACACAAGAGGAATAGGGTCCAAGTTATTGTTAAAAATGGGCTATGAAGGTAGAGGTTTAGGCAAGCATGCACAAGGCATTGTTGAGCCTATTGTTGTTGAAGAGAGACTCAAGTATTGTGGTCTTGGATATGAATGAAGAGATGGAGCAAATTCCAAAGTTGAGTAGACAAGGGAAAAAGTTCCAAGAACAAATTTTGTTCCAAGTTCACCTCCTCAAGAAGGCTATAAAGGTGAAAGCTCAAGAACTTATGTTGAAAGTTCAATCCCTCCAGCATGCAAAGTTTGTGTTCAAGATGAATGCAAATGTGTGAAACGAAAGAGTTGTGACAGCGATGAGTACAAGAACATTGTTATTGGTCTTCAAAGGAGAGCTTGTAACTCTTCAAATTCACCTCCTCAAAGAGGCGATAAAGGTGAATGTTCAAGGTATAATTCTGCTTATCATTTAGTTGCTTTTGATTATGTTAA
>JZKD02S1207768.1:97626-113045 GCA_000966675.3 Picea glauca | reverse complement strand
ATTCACCTCCTCAAAGAGGCGATAAAGGTGAATGTTCAAGGTATAATTCTGCTTATCATTTAGTTGCTTTTGATTATGTTAAGCATGATAAATTTTTATGTAAAAATGGAAGAAAAGTCCATGTACATATTGTGGTTTATATAACCATCATATTTCAAAATGTTGGAGAAGATTGACCACTTTCAGGAAACTTTACAAGTAAAGACAACTTGAAAAGAGGATGCAAAATATTTGCAGTCATTGTCAGAAGCGGGGTCATCTCATTGACCAATGTTGGACATTGCATCCAACCACTCATCCACAACACAAGAAGCAGATGGATAAAGAGATTGACAAGAATGGAAGAGGAGATTCCATCATCAATGTGAGTCAAGATGATTCACAAGAGGACGATTTTCAGTAGAAAAAGTCACCGTTGAGTTGGCTTGGTAAGAAATGGTTGGATTTCTTGAGGAAGTAAGGCTTGCATTTTCTGTTGTAAATGCACTTTGTAGCCTTATGTGTGCATTTATGTTGAGAGTATGACAAGTTGCAGCAGTTTATCACAACTTGTATGATGCAAGTTGCATGTGAATGTAATTCATTTAAAGGCATTCTTGTTGTTGCACAACTTCGCCAAGAGGATGTAAAAGTGGGGTATGATGTTCACTTGTTACAGCCATATATATTGTTCATATTCAACGCTTATGTACCCACATGTTTTGGGTTTATGTACTTATGTTTTTACTGGAAGGAGAGTTGAAGAGTCATGAACATGCATTTGTTTTTGTGTATGAGTAAACATTGAACCTGGTGATAGTTCATCATGAATGACTCATGATTGTAACATGATTGTGTATCATGTTTGTCGACTTGTCATTTTGGGAAGGTTGATATGTTTCAAATGAGTCTCAACTGGTGTTGATGATTGTCTGATGACTATGTTGTGTCGATCATGTTTTTCAACTTGTGTTTAGTCGATGGTGTTTGTTGGGTTGTAAGTTGATTTTGAGTACACCGAGATGTAGGAAAACACCATGTGTTTTGATGAAGTACAAGATGCGACAATTTGCTTGAAGAGAAAAAAAGACTTTGTTGGCATCATTTTCAGTCTTGTATAAATTTGTTTTCAAGATTGATGGTTTTCTTGGCTTGTGACAAGATGTCGCAGGAAAGTTTTTGCAGCCATTGGAGAGTAGATTGTTTTGACGCCAAAGAGTTTGCAAGAGAGACTTGATTCTCAGTGGGAAGGTTGGCAGTCTTCCAAGCACAAAGAGAACAGTGGGTCAGCAACAGCCAGAGAACAGTGGTTGAGGTACATAGTCAGTTGCAGTGCAAGGCATGTAAAGGTATCCAGGTGATTGTCGAAAAGACTTTTAAAGTAGAATCAGTTGATAGAACTTGAAAGCAGAAGAGTATTGAATCTCAGACAAATAATCATAAGCTTTTGTGGGTCCAAAAGTCTTTCAGTGGGAAGGCGTGATCAAAATCTGGACCAGGGGTCAAAATTTAGCTCAAAAATCAATGTTCTCGGAATTGCCTCAAAACAAAAGAGTGCGTAGCCCTCGTCGTCATGAACCGAACACAATTCATTTAGGTTCAAACGAACATCGGATGAGAGAGATATCGCGATCTGTTCAAATCGCCAAACAGGTAAAAAATGAGTGTTGACTGTGCAGTCTGTATAGTCCGTATGAATGATGATGTGGCATGTCAGTACGATGATGTGGCGGAGATGAATTGGTAGAGGTACAATGACTGATGTGGCAGGTGACGTGGCATTCATTTATTGGCAGGTTTCGAACGAATGGTGTTTCGACACGTGGCAGTTTTTGATTAATGGTTTGGTGCCATGTGGCCCAGTCGTGGGCTGCCACATGGCACCCTGCTATTGGTTTGGGTGTTGGTTAAAAATTTATGGAGTCCAGCGGAATCGAATCCCGGACCTCCTCTCACCGTGCAGAGATTTGACAAAGTCCGTCCAACCGGCGCGCCACACATTAAGTCTTGTTATGTTAACGAGTTTATTTGTATTTAAATTTGAATTGTGTTTATTTCTGCGCGGGGGTCGGGCTGGGGCTTAGCCCCAGCCCGTGGTTTTGGCATTCATGCATGTGACCGGTGGTTACACAATTCATGCACTTTCAAACGATAAGCCCCCGGTTGCACACCTTATATCATATGACCTTAATGTATTGTGCGTGCGCATGTTTCATTGGCGTACCAGCCCACAATTTTATATATATTACATATGACCTTGCCACGGAGCGCGCGAGGAGTTGGTTTGTTTTCAACAGTTGTACAAAATGACCCACCACTTGTCATTCATTCATTTTCCATTGTAAAGTGAGCCCTTTTCTTATTTTGCGCATGGCCACATGGTGACCTTGTGACCGTGGTTTTGGCGATTAGGGGATGGGTGCGCCCTAACCGTCCTACAGTTTGAACGATTTTGTGGTTATGCGCGTGTGCTATGTTTTAGCACGAATTTGGAGCGTGTTCTTGGTTGGCCACAGACAGGTGCGTTTTGGTGAACCAGAGACAACAAACTTGAAGGAGGAAAATGGTAGGAGGCCTATCTTCTTCATTTTTTGGCTAAATGAGGTGCCGTAAAAGCACAACTAGGGGTTTTTGGACGTTTTGAATCCATTGGCACTGTTTTCAAATCCATTTGAAGACTTATTTTGCAGTTTTTTAACCATTGAAGTTTCAGAGAGCTCTAGGGAGCTTGAAGCCCTCATTGTTTGAGGTCATGCTCAGATGAGCCTGTGTTTGTTTTCTATGATTGAATAATCATTTTTGACTAATTAATATGATATGAACACTTTGGGATAGGTTTCAGATCCATTTAAGGACTTTTATAGGTGTTTTTTCCAAAGAGAAGCTCAAGGAAGCTTAAGGCCACATGTAGAAGAGGTCATGCCCTGATGAGCCATGATCCGTTTTCAGAGTTTTATTAGTCATTTTTGGGGTTTTTATGTATTATGAACCCAATGGTACAGCCAAAATTTCCATTGGAGTTGAGCAGAAGATTGTAAAAGAATCTTTGACAAATTAATCCTAGAGAGCCAAGTCCATTAATGGAGGCTCAAGGAGATGTAGCCCAGAGAGGGGTGAACTCCTTTATCATGTTGTTCTTGTTGTGAGTGTTTGCTAGTTATTATTTGTTGCAAGTTATTATTTGTTGTTGTATTTATGAAAACAACATATTTAATCTTGCAAAGACCTCACACATAACCATTTAAAAGAAGCATGAACTTAACACATAATTCATCTTGCATATTTTAACACATGAAGCAAGGTCCTGTAAAGTTTTATTTTTATGAAGTAGAGGGTGCTTGCATAGCATAACAAGTCAGTCCACTATTTTTCAGATCACTGTATCATGCCATACAATGACTTCTTTAGTTTGTAAACAAACCACTTATTGTGATCCTGAACAAACCCTTCTGGTTGTTCCATACATATATCCTCATCTAAATCTCCATGTAGAAATGTTGTTTTAACATCTAGCTGCTCTAACTCGAGATCACGTAAAGCAACTAGTGCTAACATAACATGAACTGAAACAAGCTTCATAACTGGTGAAAAGATCTCATGAAAATCAATACCTTCCTTTTGAGAATACCCTTTTGGTACCAGTCTTTCTTTATACCTTTCGACTTTATCATCAACACCCTTTTTCAGTTTGTAGACCCACTTGCAACCAAAAACCTTCCCATCCTTTGGAAGTTCTACCAAGTCCCATGTTTTATTCCTCTCTAAGGCATCCATTTTTTCGTTCATAGCTTTCTTCCATTGAGCACTTTCAGATACCTTAATTGCTTCCTGAAAACAACTAGGTTCTCCGTCAATAGAAACCAAAGCCACAGATGAAACATAATCGTCATACCTTGTAGGAGGATTCCTAACCCGTGAAGATCTCTTCAGAGATGGTTGAGTCATATCCCTAGTTTCCTGGATATTTTCTGCATCTACATATTCATCTTCTTCTTCTGGAACTTCTTCATGCTCCTGCCTTTCTGAATATGTTTGAGTTTCCAACTGAATTTGTTGAACTTGTGGTACCTCTTCTTGTCTCACTTCAACATCTACCAGTTCTGATTTTAAGAGTGAGGTTTCATCAAATACTACATCTCTGCTTATGATGAGTTTGTGGGCAGTGGGATCCCACAATTCGGACCCCTTAACTCCATCACCATAACCAGCAAAGACATATTTCTTTGATCCAGGATCTAACTTATAACGTTGATCTTTAGAAATAAGAGCATAAGCATCAGAACAAAATATTATCATATTTGAAAAATCACATGAATGACTTGTCCATACCTCTTCTAGAATATTATAGCTTATTGTAGTTGATGGTGGTCGATTTATCATATAGCATACTATAAGAACTGCTTCTACCCACAATTCATGTTGCATCTTGGCATTACTAAGCATGTTCCTTACTCTATCTAGAAGAGTCCTATTCATGCGTTCAACAACACCATTCTGCTAAGGAGTATAAATCATGGTCTTATGTCTTTCGATCCTAGCTTCCTTGCAATAGTTTTCAAATTCCAAAGATGTGAACTAACCTCCATTATCTGTCTTTAAACACTTGATTGACCTGTTAGTGCTCTTTTCAACCAAAGCCCTAAATTACTTAAAAGTATTAAATACATCAGCTTTTAATTTAAGTAAATAGATCGAAACCTTCCTATAGTAATCATCTATAAATTTCACAAAACATGATGATCCTCCAAGAGAAACTGTAGGGTATGGTCCCCAAACATCTGAATGAATGCAATCAAGGATACCTTTTCTTATATGCCTTCCTTCTTTAAATTTTTGTCTACATTGTTTTCCAAAAACACAATACTTGCAGAATTCAAATTTAGAAAATTCAAACTTGAAAGTGACTTACGATCAACCAGTACCTTAAGCCCTTTCTCTCTCATATAACCCAAACGTTGATTCCATAAACGAACAAAGTCACTCGCATCTTCAGATGATACCACTTCTTGATTTACCTCTGTCCTTCCTTCAAGATGATAAAGGTTCCTGATCCTCTTTGCCTTCATGAATACTAAGATGCCTTTGGAAACCTTCAGTACTCCACCTTGAGATGTACACTTGTAACCAACAGAATCTAGAACTCCCAAAGATATCATGTTATTCCTTACTTTGGGAACATGCCTTACATCTGTTAATTTTCTTAGAGAACCATCATGCATTTTAATCTAGACTGTACCAACTCCAACAATTTTACAAGAAAAATCATTTCCCATAGAAACAACACCATCATCAATAGATTGGTAAGTTGAGAACCAATTTCTATGAAGACACATGTGGTTGGACGCACCAGAATCTAACAACCAATGATGATGTTGATGTGAAACGTCACAAATAGACAATACCTTATCAACTATACCTGAACTAGAACCTGAACTTGTTTATGCTACATTAGCTTCCTTTGATTCTTTTGTGGAGTCCTCCTTGGATGCATTCTGTCTTTTCCAACAATCCTTCTTGAGATGCCCAGATTTTCCACGAAACCAACATTTCTGCTTACTCTTCTTTCCTCTTGACTTATACCTTGATGTACCCCTCTGACTTTTCCCTATTTATCTAGATCAGCCTCTGACCACCATTGTTTCTATTGTTGAGATTTCTTTACCTAATGTTTTCCTTATCTCCTCGAACAACAAAACTCCCACAACAGTGTCATAATCAATAGCATCTATTGTGTTAAACCACATAGTTGTGACCAGATGATTCCAAGACTCGGGCAATGAACACAGTGGAATAACCTCCTTGTCCTCATCTTCGAATTTTACTTCCATATTAGTTAATTGACAAATCAGAGTATTGAAGACATTCAAGTGATCAGTAATTTTCGTACCTTATTTCATCCGCAAGATGTACACTGCCTCTTCAAGAATATTTTGTTTGACAAGTTCTTTGTCATATACATACTCTCCAATTTGGTCTAAAAACCTGTTGTTGTCGTCTCTTCAATGATGTTAAACAACACCTCATCTACCAAACACAAACGAATAGTACTGAGGGCTCTTGCATCCAGATCCTCCCAGTCCTCGTCTGACATGCTTGTCGGTTTCTTTGACTTTCCAGCCAAGGCCTTTTGCAATCCTTGTTGCACAAGTTGATTTCGCATCTTGAGCTTCCATAGTGCAAAACTGTTCTTAGCACTGAAATTTTCCACCTCAAACTTGGAACTCTTCTCTTTCGCCATTAGCAGAAAAGATACAAAAAACCTCTCCTTATAAAACTAAGCCTCTTTATAAGAGAGAGAGAGAGAAAAAATCTTATACTTCAAGATTGTCGTGCCTTTAATGAGGGGCACCTGCGATGATTATAAATCATCACACCTGATCAGTCTATAGCCTGCGACGATGTCGCAATTTCCTACAGGGACAACCTGCAATGGTGTAATAAAACCCGTCAACGTCACTCGACTCGGCTCGGATTGGATCTTCGATCTAATGACCATATTATCTTCTCCTTCAATCTCTTCTCTGTAAACTCTAAGCTCTGATACCACTTGTTAGGAAACGAAAGAAAAACATAGCATATAACAGAGCATAAAATAAGCAATATCAAACATGCATTAAACCAAGCACATCAATCATACACTTGACACAGTGATTTATGTGAAAACCCAATGAGGAAAAAAACCATGGGAAATGATTATCGGTATTCTTATTATTCAAGGGAGAATTACAATAGCATTCATAGGCATACAATCATCCTCTCCTCACACACTCTACTCTCTGCTCCTTGCACACACTTGCACTCACATTGTGTACTCCACCTCTATGGGTATGCTCACATATATAACATCTATGAATCAGTTATACAAACTGATCATGAATAGATCACATAGTTACATGAGTAGTTTAGAAATAGATTGCATGCATGTGCATTAACATAGCTGCATGCATGTGCATATGAACACATGAGGAAATTCGTTGGCATGTTTCCAACAATCCAGTTGGTGAATTCTCTGGATGGTGTTTCCTAGATGACAATCCATCCCTGGCGTTTCCCTGGTGCCAGGCATAGATAAACAATGAACAACTCCTGCATGAGGAGGAGATCTTTCTGCATTGGCTGAGGATTCCATTGGAGGGAAACACGAAAAGGGTAGGGAATAAAGTCGATGTGCTCTATAGTGGCATTCATAACACACATTCCAATCGATGCCCTTCAATTTCCTAGGCCATGATATTGATGCCCTTCGGTTGTGTAGACTACAACACCAAAACGAGTGAAAATAAAACGATAAAAATATAATTATTTAATAGTGGATAAGGAACCACTTTGATAGCCAAATGAATGCATATCGATGGAAGGAAGCGTGGATGCGTAGTTACCATGTGGTTTCAATTATATACGTAGAGAGAATGGAAGTGGTGTGCCACGAAGCTTTGATATCTTGGTGTAAATGCACTTATAAATTACCGTAGTCTAAAGATTCTATGAAATGGAGATTTTTTTGGGGATATTTTCTCGAAATCCGGCGAGAAATTGTTGGATTCATAGATTTAAGTGATTATTTTTGTAAAATCCAAGAACCCTGGGAGTTTTTCAGCATGCTGAATTTATTTATGAATTCATAAATGGATTCTGAAGAACAAAAAATAGTGATTCATGTAAATTTATATAGTCGTATTTAGGAGAAAAAATCCATTTCGTAGAACAACTAGACAACACCTTATAAATGTCATGCAGGCTTTGTGCATACTAGTCCCATAAAAGGTAGGTAGGTATGAGTGTAGTCATCTCATAATTCTTCTACTATGAAAAGACACAACATCACTACTTCACATTTATGAAAAGTGAACTAAGCCCCGTAGTTTGAAATTCCGTCAAGCTTTTCCCTTAACCATGATGTGAAGTCAATGCATGTTTTTTTTTACATGCACGGTTTAGAAAATGCAGAAAGATGGATACATCTACAAACACTTAATTTTATTGCAGGGAAGTTGATTGACAAGTGGCCTTTGTGCAAGGCTAGATGTACTCGTATCATAGATTGGTGTCTTCTATGCAAGGATGGACGAGTTCTACCTTTTGGTTGTTTTTAGGCGACTTTTTCCATTTGATTTTGCCTGAAATCTGGTGAGGAATGGTTGGATCTGCAGATTTGAGTGGCTAAGTTTGTATAATCCGAGTGCCTTAGGGGTTTTTCAACACACTGAATCCATTTATGAATTCATAAATGCAATTTAAACAACATAAAATAGCGATTTTGTTCAGATTTACATCTCCGGATACTAGCCAAAAACCCCAAAAGATAGAAAGTTTAGCCAACGCTGAGAACAATGTCGTTATAGGGTTAAGCTAGAGCACAAGTCTCACCAGTAGTCGACCTCGACAATGCAACCATTAGATTCATTCCAAGTCTCACCATTAGTCGACCACTATGTACATGAACTATTCTGAGCTAACAACTTTGAATAGCCCTTCAAATCAACATGCAAAAAGTGTTTCTAGGTAGGAACATCGTCATTGTTGTGACACTTGTTTAAAAAGTCACTTCCCTAACACTTGTTTAAAATTGAATTATAAAACACAACTCTAATGATAAAGTATGAATATGATTCACATTTGACAAAACATATACAAATATTTATAAAACACATACAAATATTTAGGAAAATATTTGTTTTTGGCACAAACAAAAATTAATTAATTTCTATTTCTCTTGGCATCACTTCCTTGTATTATTTATGTATGGAAAATTGTTTTCCAAAACTTTATGGGAAAATCTCAAAACACTTTTTTTAAATATTTATAAAACACATAAACATATTTAGGAAAATATTAGTTTTTCACACCAACAAAAATTAATTAATTTCTATTGCTCTAAATAATAAAATTATATTCCAAAATTTTATGAGAAAATCTCAAAAAAAAATTGTAAATATTTATAAAACACATACAAATATTTAGGAAAATATTAGTTATTCACACAAACAAAAATTAATTAATTTCTATTGCTCTTGGCATCACTTCCTCCTATTATTTATGTATAGAAAATTGTATTCCAAAACTTTATGGGAAAATTTCAAAACACTTTTAAATATTTATAAAATACATATAAATATACACAAACAAAAATTAATTAATTTCTATTGCTCTTGGTGTCACTTCCTCTTCCTATTTATGTATGGAAAATTGTATTCCAAAACTTTATGGGAAAATCTCAAAACACTTTAATTTCAGTTCCACCAAAATCTCGAGGAAAAAAATGTTGGAGGTACTATTAAAAAAAACAAGTTTTATAAATTAAGATTAAACCATTTGAAAAGTCGAATACACATCAAATAGGAGCACATGGAGGAGTTTGCAATTTGAGAAGAACCAACAATATATATCTTTGTTGGATTGATTGATGGTTTTCCCAATAAGTGGAACTCTCATTGAAAACAGAAAAGAAAAACTAGAGATTGATGGAACTAATTATGAAAGTAGTTTGTATAGGAATTATATAATGGACCTTTAGAGAAAATACTAAAAAAAGTGCTCAAATTTTTTGAAGATTATACATTTGAAGAAGATATGAGAATGGTTAACCTATGAACATAAGAAAAAAAGAGTGCATCCTTTAGAACTATGTAGAGGAGAAGTTTTTAAGAAAATAAATAAATGAAGAATTCACAAATCAATGATGGATATAGAAAGTAGGAGGCAATTCAAGAAAAAATAATATTGTCAAGTAGTGAGAAGAACCTCGGTACCTAGAAATAGGTGATTGTTGCGATGGAAAAATAAAAGAAAACCCATTTTTTATAAAGAGTTTGTTGATTTCATTACTCAAATTTAACATGATTTGAAAGGAAGAACTTGGGTATCTAGAAATAGGTGATTGTTGGGATGACAAAACAAAAGAAAAAAACATTTTTTTTATAAAGAATTTGTTGATGTCATTAGTCAAAGCTAACGTGATTTGAAAGGAATACCTAAGAAATCTTGATAAATTGGGATTGGACTTCATTCCAATGCAAATCCAATAAACAAAGACCCCCTGCAAGGTGAACCCTAAATACAAAGAGAAAGGTAAGAGAACTCCAAAATCTATTATGTGCAGTGGTGATCTATTGAGTAAAGGAAAGTAAATAGATGTCACAAAATGGTAAATTGACAATTTATGTGGATTTTATCAAAGATCATTATCCAACCACATTTATAGAAGAGGTTTTAGAAGTAGTGAAAAAAAATAGAAAAACACATGTAAGGATAAATCACCTTTCTTAGATAGAAGGTGAGGAATATGGAAAACATTTGGGGGATATTTCCCATTTTCAAATACAAATAACACTAGGATCCCTATAACATGTATATCATTTTTCCTAGCATGGGAAAGCCCCCGAGGGCATGAACAATGTATAGAAGAGAAGCTTGTTTATAAGTAAGCAAGCTATATATATAATAGATATATATGACCTTAAAAAACCAAAAAATTGATCTAGGAATCCATTATGAATTGGTAAAAGGTCATTTTCACTTAAAAAAAAAAAAAGTTCTCATAAATTTTTGCGGAGGGGACTAATGGCTTACAATATTCAAACATTGTTTCAAGTTGGTAAAAAAACGTGAATAGTGTTAAAAGTAGGTAACAAACCTTAGTTTAATGATTTCATTAAGATCAATGCTATTTTCCCCAAGTTTTCTTTTGAGCATTTGAGGATAGAACTTATAATATCTTTTGTAAAAATGAAAATAACAGTTTAAATATATCATTTTGGAACTTTGTTTATTAATTAATGGGAACAAGCCATGGTAGTGAGAATAACCATAACACATGAGAGAACATTTTTATTTATTTGAATGCATATTTTTCATGTTTGGATTGTCTATACAAATTGTTTTGGATCAATGAATGCATTTCATTAACAATATAATTAAGAAGTTGATGGATAATTTCAATGTAAATCATCATAAATGTATCCCATATTAACATAAGAAAAATGGATATTAACAATATAATTAAGAAGTTGATGGATAATTTCAATGTAAATCACCCTAAATGTATCCCATATCAACATAAGAAAAATGGATAAGATGAATGTAAAAATACGGAAATGCTTTCAAATTTATGATTTGAAAAGATCAAATTGTGATGGTAGATTTCATACAACATTGTGGGCCTATAAGACTGCATGGAAGAAAGGATTGAGATAATTCCATTCAGAATCACATTTGAAAAGGAAGAAATAATGTCAATATAATATGGTGTGTCCTCATTAAGAATAATAATAATACTAACATAAATAATACAAAGGAAGGATTCATTTAAAAAACAAGTTATAAGACAAGAAAAAATGAAAATACACAGGTTAACAATCTGAGCATCAGGATGTTTGATTCTTTGAGTATGAAATTTTGCAGGCTTAAATCTCTCTTTACAATTTTTCAAACCTTCGCCTTCTATTCAATCCCAAAAGCCTAAACCCCTACCCTTGTCTTTTGAATCTCCTTTTATAGATAAGGAATACATACAAAATCGTATCTAAGATCCCAAAAAATAGGTTTCGTTATGAGTAGAAATCGATATACCCAGATTTAATATATCAACCATGAATTACTTACATCAAAATATGGAAACATGAATCCTAATTTCTAGGTCAAGATCCTCTATTTTAGATCACAACTCTGACTTCTAAAAATAGAATTTGATACAGAACTAAATGTGATACAAACTAACAACTTAGAAAAAACTATGTAGAGGATGTAGTTTCATAATCTTCAGCTTGATTTGGTCTTCAAAATTATGATCTTAAAACCTGCCACAAAATTGACTTCCAGATCTTGTGTGGTTCTTCTAAAAATCTTCAAAACAGGGGAGTTGCAGAAAGCACACCGTTTTTGTAGCGCAGGTTAAAATTGATGAAGCCTGCATTTTACCAAAATTCATAGAATTTATTCATCCTTGAATAATAGTTTGATGTTTATGATTCTCATGAAGCAAATTATTCTTGGGAACTATCCCAATCCAATACAATTTAGTGTTTTTCTTAGCCTCTTAGAAAACTTACAAAGATTGTTGTTTTTCTCTACCAGCTTCTTCATTCTCTTCTGTAGCATGGAATTTTTTTTTCTAGTTGTTTATTGTGTTCTCTGAGATACTTAATGTTTTTCTTTGAATTTATATATTTCTTCCCCTTTTATGTTTACCCTATTTTATCCTTTTCTTCCCAGAGATGTTCTTCCATAGCTGGTTCATTAAGATAAATGTACAACCTGTGATTGTTGGGCACATTTTTAAGGTTGTCAACCTTTGTGAAAGGAATATCATTAATATTTTCTTCTGCTGGTATAGGTGAAGGAAATACTGGCTTCTCAACACTAGGTTTTGGTAATTCAGACATCAAAGAGATATGACTCTATTTTTTCTTTGCTTCATCATCTTGTTTTGGAATTCCAATTTTAGAAATTATCCTTTGTCTTTTTGAATTAACAACTCTAGTTTTCTTCATGGGGATGTCTTTGAGTGTTTTTATGACCATTGCTTTCCTACATGTATCAACTGGAATACCCTCAAGATTATTCATCAATAACTATTGGCTTATCATTCTTTAGGGAAGGATCGGAAACAACTTTTTCACTTAGCCTGAATTTGTTTGTAGGATGAGTTCTAAGTTTTCTTGATGTACCTGATGAATTCTTCCCTTTATCTTTCTATTGGGAACTTTGGTTACTTCCCCTTCTTTGCTTTGTACCTGATAATTTCTCAATTTCCATAGTTGTAATATCCTTTACATGTTCAATTGTATCTTGTCTAGGAGATGGTTCTGATTCTTTAGTATTCTCCCTGATTATTTCCCTAGTATATACCTTTTTACATTCTAGAGAACTCTATTTTTCTGTGGCAGACACCATTCTCTGTTTTGATGTGTCACCTTCATGCAAGATTGACTTCTTTCTCATCGACCTAGTTTCTCTTGTGATAGGTGGAACCTTCAATTCTGCAATTTCAAGACACTTTGTCAAACTGTTGTATTTCTTAGGAACCCTAGTCTTCTTTCTAGGAATTGTTTTCTGTTCCTATGTCTCAAATCCAGATGAAGACAAAAGCTATTCCCAGGAAGTTTGAATTTTTTTTTAATTTTTGCATGACCAGAACCTTAATAGGCCCTTGATGGAAGAGGTTGTACTGAGAAAACTTTGGATGAGTTTTAATCTTATTGGACATTTTAGTCAGACTTTTCAACAAAAAGAAAGGTAAATTCATCTTATTGTTTCCATTTAAATGCAAAATAAATTTCTTCTGGTATTGAAAGGTGGTAGCAAACCTACCTTCACATGTAATATACTTTTAAACCATTGCCAAGATACTTCTCCATTATTCTTTGAGATAATTACTAGGAATCCCCTTACTCCAATTTGGATCTTGATGATATTTAATGAGGAATTGGTTGATGAGTTCTCCTGGGATATCCTTCTTTTTAAACCACCACTTAGCATCAATTGAAAAAATGAAAGCTGAAGAAATCGAGGTTTCTGAAACCCAAATGGAGAGATTTCCGATTTGAGCTTTGAACACATTGAAACTCTCAAAAAAATCCATAGTGACTCTATTATGATGACCTTGAAAAGAATTGCAGAATCCATACCATTCGACCTGAGCAAATTTATCTCAAATTTCTGGTAGAGCCTCCAAAAGCTAGATCATGTTTGGCTCCACATGAACAAGATGACCACTTCTGCTATGTGCCATTCGCATGATAAAAAAACCTATCTCTTTTGTAACAATGAAAGGTTCCTTTTATGCAAATTAGGGTTTAAACATAGACCTGCAAGAACGATTGAGATTTCTTGCAAATATGGATGTTAGGATGATCTCCGATACTCGCCTTTAACAGTGAAAAAAGACGTGCTGAAAATTTTAATCATGACAAATTAATGGATCAGACCATAATGATCAATGAGTCCCTGCATGTTCCAATCAAAATAATTTTGTACTCTTCACAAACAAATTGAAACCAATGGCCTTTGATGAGACAAGTCTTAGATTTGAAATTTTGAATGATTACATAGAATGCTAAATTCAACAACGCGCCTGGATAATTGTTTTAACATGTGTTATTGAAATGTACCTATTTTTGTAGCGCATTTCTAGCAATGATGCTACTTTTGTGCTACAGAAACTACATTCTTTCTGCAACAGATAAAATCTAACCTTATAACTTTAAAGAAACCTGTAGATTAGGTAATTTCAACAAAACCATCCATGATCTGACTATTAAAACTTATTTAATCACTTTGAACATGTCTTACCAAAAACAATAAAATTGATTAAAAGCAAAGAAAAAGAAACCAAGGATGAAAAAAACATAAAAAGTATAGATCAGATAGAGAGGATTAGGTCATGAAAAAGGTCTCAAGGACCAGGCTAGTTTTTACAAATAGAGGAGCACTTGGGAATATGCGTTTAGGTACTAACAGGGAGACTGTAGGTTTATGACAGATATGGTATTGAAATATGTATATAAAATAAATGAACATAGAAAATTGTTTGGTGAGAAAAAATAACCATGGTTACATTTTGGTTAATCTACAACATTTAGTTTCAATGCTAGGGTCATTGTTGGAAAGGTTATCATAGTGAGTTAGGGAAATTTTTCACTACTAAGTAAATGTGCATATAAAGTATAATACCAAGTTTGTAAAAATTAATTACTACCTTCTCTAATAATTCAAAAGGTGCATATGTTAGGGCTTTGTTTTTTTTTATCTTAGATTTTATGAGTTTTCCATAATTGGATGTACCAAATTTTACTTCTACTTCGAAGGAATTTTTAATGCTATGTCTGTCATGATTGACCTTTTACTTCTCTTGGGATTTATTCATATTCTCCTAAACTTGTAAGTGTATCCACTAGATCTTATCTATGAACTTCTCTACCTTTAATGCATCATCTAAGGTTGATTCTCTGCTTGAAGTTGTCCATATATAATATCTAATGGTGACAATGGAAATAATAAAAACATATTCAAAAGGATTCTTACTACTAGAAGTATGGACATACTTTTTGAAAAAAGGTTGTATGTAAATCAAATTTTCATCCCATGTCATAAATCAAATTTTCATCCCATGTCCTTGGATGCCTCTGATTGTATCCTCTTAGAAGATGAATCAAAGTTACATTCAACACTTCCACCTTCCCATCAAATTTTATGGAAGAAGGTTATGCATATATTCAATTTGATATCCATATTATGCCACAATGAATTCCAAAATGTACTAAGAAACCGATCATCTCCATCATCTTGATGATGCTCCTTCTTATCCCAAAATGCACCTAGATGATTTTAAAGGATAATATTGTTTCTTATTATCTTGTTATTATTTTCTTACAAGAAATTATAATGCACATATTATTGAACCTAACAACTACCACACAATGGTAGTCATTCCATATTATTTT
>JZKD02S1207768.1:75451-87412 GCA_000966675.3 Picea glauca | reverse complement strand
TTGATATATGTGAAGACAAAAATATATTAAAAATAGTAAACAATATTTATTTATTTTTAAATTATATATTTGAAATCTGCATAGTCGACTCGGTCTATGTCTATAGTTTCGGCAACAACTAAATTGTTTAGCCTATAGAAAAATAACGTCAAAGACAGAGCTATAGAGGGGTATTCACAAAAATGGAGGTTTTTATCAATTTGCGAGCTGAACCACTAGGTTTGTCATCCTAATCCAGGTGGATATTGGTGGTGTTGGACATAGTGTCATTAATGTATTGTCATTAATGTCAAACAATATGACAGTATGTAGAGATTAAAGCTGATGAGGTTTAGCAAGTGAAGATCAGAAGCCCAGAATAGATGATGCACATGAAGCTCAGAATGGAAAACGCATTACACAAACATGATCAGATCAAGTCATGACTGTTGGATACGCAAAGCACCAGATCAACGACAGGGATGAATTGTAGAGAAAAATAGGAGAATTAAACAATGTGTTATTCCCAATCCCGCAATTAGTCTGTACCGTCAGATTACAAGAGAAGGATCATTGGAGGACTAGTCAACGATCAGATCAAATCAGGACCATTGATACACAAGTTCTAAATCAACGACAGGGATAGATTGTGGAGAGAGAAAGGAGAATTAAACAACATGTTAATTCCAATCCTGCAATTATTCTAGACTGTCAGATCTTATAGATTCAAAGATCGATAACTATGGTTGATCCACCAAATGATCAGATTAAGTTGTGACCGTAGGATATACAAGCGCAGATCAAGGGAAGGGATTGATTGCAGAGAACGAAGGGAGAATTAAACAATGCGCTAATTCCAATCCTGTAATTACTCTAGACCATCGATCGTCACCCACCAAATAGATCTACGGTTGGCATCAATTCCACTACCAACAAGCTGTTTTCCATTGTGGAGCTCGCTGCTCAACGATAGTTTTAAAAGTCGTGCTAGTTGGGACCCCGCAATCATCCCTGATCATTGATCTACTCCAGGTCCATTCTCAATCGATGGATCAAGTTGAGTGGAAGGATAGGATAAGCAAGGCAAAAGGGCTGAGATTTCGAATACTCAAATTCCCGATAGTCATTGGATCACTTTAAGTGGAAGGATGGGATAAGCAAGGAAAAATGGTTGAGATCTCGAATATCCGAATTCCTGATAGCTGTTGGATCACTTTAAGTGGAAGGATAGGATAAGCAAGGCAAAGGGCCAAGATCTCGAATACCCAAATTCCCAATAGTCGTTGGATCACTTTAAAGTGGAAGGATAGGATAAGCAAAGAAGAAGAGTCGTTGGATTTAAACCAAGGCAAAGCAACATTGCAGACAAATTGAGTCGTTGATCTAAGATCATGATCAATGAAAAACATTCATTTTAGGTTAAAATTTGTGAGGAGGTTACACTTCGGGTAATCTCACTTCGGAAGAATTGTGAAGTGGAGAAATCGAATTACCCGAAGTCTCAAAGGTCGAAGTCCTGAAATGGACATGAGTCATCCGATCAGTGAAACACTTCGGAAAGTATCTTGATCGTTAGATCTAGGAGAAGAACATGTGGCACATCAGGAGATCTACGTCAACAAACCACGTCATCAAGGACACAGTCAGATAATGACAAGTGTCAAGATGCAATCGACTTTTCAGGTATGTGTAAATCACGAATCTGAGTGACACGTGGTAGCCACTCGGCCCGTACCACATCATCAAGTGATATCAGCAAGTTACATCACTCTCGGAGTTTTACTTCAGGAGTTTCGCTACCAGCAAAATCCCATAGTCTCATCGTGAGATTAAAACGTGACCGTTGATTTTATAATTGATCAAGCACTCACTTGGCTTAGCATTTGGTCACCACATGAGGTCGTATGGAATAAAGAAACAAAGGGGGAAATATGAAGCAACGTTTAAATTAATAAGCCCGTGGTTTTGCACCTGTGGTCACATATAAATGGGTTGAAGGAAGTGCCTCTGCAAAACTCGGTTTCTACAAATATTTGCAAGAATATGGAATTGAGTTAAAAATGGAAATCTATCCATACCTGTGACTGATTTACAAAAAGAACTCTCACTAATTTAAAATAATTAACATTAATGTTTAAATAATAATAGTGATTATTGTTAATGTTAAAATAAAGAGGTGTGATGGTCCAAACAAAAGGACACAATGTTTCATAGCTCACACCAGTTGGAAGAGTATATAAACAAGAAAGAGTGGTGAGAAGAAGGTGTCTCTACAGTCCAGATCAGAAGATCAAAAGCAGAAGAAGATTCCAGGAAGGAAAGATGAAGATACTAATGCAGTGAGGGTGGAAGGGAGGAGCATGGAAGGATTCATATCCTTACTAAGAAAATTGTAAATTTCAAGGGAGTTGGTGTTTCCTAGGGTTGGTGCCCTAAATACATGGGAGTTGGTGTTTCCTAGGCTTGGTGCCCTGAAAAAGGGGATCTGTGTCTCCTAGAGTTGGTTCTCTAAAAAGGATTGGTGTCCTTCACTATTCTTTATAAAAACCTTGTAAGTGATGTTAAATATATTTATATAATTTATTTTGCATACAATTAATTGTTGATTTATTGTGGTGATCAATAAAATATAAAAAGTAACCGCTAATTGTTGAAAATTGGTAATACTGATTCACACCCCCCTCTACCCCCTCAGTATTCCAACAATTGGTATCAGATCCAGGTTGCCTTCAGCACAGTCTAACAACATGAAGGTAGATCCTGAAGATGTATCAACAAGAGGGAATGTCTAACAACAAAGCACCATTGTTCAATGGAGAAGGTTGTGCTCTATGGAAAATAAGAATGAAAAACTTCATGTTGGCTCTTGGTTTTGATATCTGGAAATCTGTTGAAGATGGTTACACTGCACCAACTACTCCACCCAAAGACATTGCAGGAAAGAAAATATGTAATGACAACTCAAGAGCAGTTAATGGAATTCTAGGAGGGTTGAATAATTCTATATGTGTGAAGGTTATGCATTGTAAGTCATCCAAAGAAATTTGGGACAAGTTGGAGGTTGTGTATGAAGGAGATGACAAAGACAAGGAAGCCAAACTACAGACTTATAGAACAAAGTTTGAAAATCTAAAAATGAAAGAAGAAGAAAATATTGTTGAGTATTGTCATAGGGTAGATGAAGTGATTAACTCAATCATAGAAGAAGGAGAAGAAATTACAAATAAACCTATTGTGCAAAAATTACTAAGATCATTACCTATGAGATATGATGCAAAGATTTCTACAATTTAATATAGAACTGATCTAAGAACACTCACAATTGATCAAATTGATAGAATTTTTACAGCATATGAAATGAGAACAGGGAATGATAAATCAACAAAATATGAAACATCCTTTAAAGCATCAAAGACAAATATGAGGTAAGAGAAAAGACTAATGATGAGTTATCAGATATATCAGATGTAGAAGATGCCAACTTTATAAAGAAACTCCAGAAAGGATTTGGAAAATATAAAGGAAAGTTACCTTTCAAATGTTTCAACTGTGGAAGAATTGGACATTTTTCCAATAAATGTCGATATCCCATACAAGAGGAAAATGATGAAGAAATTCACAACTAGGAAAATCAATACAAGAAGAAATTTTATAAGAAAAATAAAAGATTCTACTCTAAATAAGAGATCAACTATTCATACATAAGAAGAGATGAAGATTCAAAGCTTCTGTTTATGGGAATGAAAACACAAGATGATAAACATTCAAAAAATGAAGAAGAAGAGAACTTTGAAGAAGAAATCCTTAGTGTAATTGAAGAACTAGGAAAAACTAAAAAACAAAACAAGGTACTAAGAAGAGAACTTCTAGAGATTAAAGAAGCTACTAAATCAAGAGAGAGGGAAGTTTCCAAAACCCTCAAAGAGTCAGAACAAACCATCAGTGATTTGAAGTCCCAGCTCCTGGAAGCTAATAAAACTGAAGAAATCATTTAAAAACAACTTAGTGATAAAAAACAAGCATGTGAGAAACTAGAAGCTCATATCAAGATGCTAAAAAGTGAACTTGAGAAAGAAAAGAAGAGATAAAACTTTGAAAATAGTTCAAATATCTTGAATGAAATTCTCAGTAGCCAAAGGTCACCAAACAACAAGACTTCTTTGGGATACACCCAAGACTCAACTTCTACATCAAAAAGATCTGTCAAAAAACCAATTAGTTATGCATATGCTCTAAAGGGACCCATAAGAAGAGAAGATAATAAGGTAAATATGATGCCATTGAACATTGTTTCACATAAACAAAAATCAGCATTCCCTACTAAAGTAATAAATGACAGGAAGAATACAATCATCAGAAGGAATCACCTTAATAAATATATATTCATTGGATATTGTTACTCTTGTAATAATTTTGGACATAAGGCAGTACACTACAAAGCTTATGGACAATACAATAACAAAAATGTCCAAAGATATAAGAACAATAGGTACAATACAGAAAAGAGAAACTACAAGTCATTTACTCCTTTGAAAAACTTCAATATTGAATGTAAAAAATGCAACAACTATGGTCATAAAACCAAAGAATATAGATTACCAATGCAATCCCTAAAGATAGGAAACCCTGACAAACAAAATAAGAAGACATGGAAAAGAAAATTTGAAGTACCAAACAAGAAAGATAAAGAAAATATTGCTCCCGAAATTGATGAAGTTAATAATAGGATTTTGGTGGGTAAAACTTCTAATAAGGAATACAATAATCAAAGCTATGCATACAAAGTACTAGACCAAACTCAAGATATGAAAACTCCTAAAGAAAAATCTGACACAACTCCAAAACTTGATAATGTCATACAAGAATATTATCCATTACCCAACAAATGGAAATTAATAGAGGAATATTATCAAGACAAGGATAAAGAATCTTCTAATTCACATAATAGTGATGTTGATGATGAATCTCCAACAATAGAATAACAAGAAGAATTGAGTTATTATTATCTCAGAAAATTTTCAAATCTATTTTAATGCTACACTGAAACTCCTTCTCAAAGAAAAATTAAAAACGAAGAAGGGAAGGAGAATTTAGGGAAGAGATAAAATCAATTTCTGTTGATGCTCCTATGAGCATTGAAGCACATAAAAATGAATAGGATCATCGAAATCATCATGGTTTAATGATATAACTCTATGCGGGATCTGACATAGTTTATTGCAAGTCTTAATCTACCCAGGAACGGTGCAGGTTATGTATTAGTCTCGGAATGGTTACAAGTGAACAAAACCCTAAATGGAAGTTACTATGTGAGAAAGAAATGGAATGGATGGAAAATTATGCAACAACGAGGTGATGATGAAAGATAGATTAAGTACAAATCTGAAAATGAAAAGACTAGAAAATGAAATTTTAGAGACAGTGGTATACATGGAATTTTGTAGAAATGATAGAGGGCGAGATCTTGTCAAGAAGAACTTCCCCTTCAGAACAAAGGGGAAGAGAATTTAGAAGCAAAGAGAGAAGATTGACATGAGGAGTCATTCAGTTATGGCAGGCAGAGCATGATTGCAAGGGGAGTTACCAGAGTTCAGATATTGATCAGTAACATATAGACAGACAGATCATAGGAGGAGAAATCATGTTCCATTGATGTCAAAAGGGGAGAGTAACTTAAGAGGAGAGAAGCATCATCATAGGGGGATATTGTGTGTGAAGTTGGTGTGTTTCCATCAATGAAAAAGGGGGATATTGTTGGACATAGTGTCATTTATGTCAAACAGTATGATAGTACACTGAGATTAAAGCTCATGATGTTTAGCAAATGAAGATCATAACCCTGGAAGAGATGACGCACATGAAGCTCAGAATGGAAAACACATTGCAGAAACATGATCAAATCAAGTCAATATCGTTAGATACACAAAGCGCCAGATCAACAACATGGATGGATTGCGGAGAGCAATGAGAGAATTAAACAGTGTGTTATTCCCAATCCCACAATTAGTCTAGACCGTTAGATTACAAGAGAAGGATCATTGGAGGACTAGTCAACGATCAGATCAAATCAGTACCATTGATATGCAAGCGCCAGATCAAAGATAGTGATATATTTCAGAGAGCGGAAGGAGAATTTAACAACGTGTTATTTCCAATCCCGCAATTATTATAGACCGTTAGATCTTATAGATTCAAAGATCGACGACTATGGTTGATCCACCAAAAGATTAGATTAAGTCGTGACCATCAGATATGCAAGCGAAGATCAAGGGAAGGGATTTATTGCGGAGCGCAAAGTGAGAATTAAACAACGCGCTAATTCCAGTCCTGCAATTAGTCTAGACCGTCGATCGTCACCCGCCAAATAGATCTACGGTTGGCATCAGTTCCAATACCAACAAGAAGTTTTCCATTGCAGAGATCGACGATGGTTTTAAACATCGTTCTAGTTGGGACCCCGCCATCATCCATGATCGTTGATCTACTCCGAGACCATTGTCGACCGATGGAGCAAGTTGAGTGGAAGGATAGGATAAGCAAGGAAAAAGGGATGAGATTTCAAAAACTCGAATTCTCGATAGTCGTTGGATCACTTTAAGTGGAAGGATAGGATAAGCAAGGAAAAATGGTTGAGATCTCGAATATCTGAGTTGCTGTAGTTGTTGGATCATTTTAAGTGGAAGGATAAGATAAGCAAGGAAAAAGGGTTGAGATATCGAATACCTGAATTCTTGATAGTTGTTGGATCACTTTAAAGTGGAAGGATAGGATAAGCAAAGAAGAAGAGTCGTTGGATTTAAACCAAGGCAAAGCAACATCGCAGACAGATTGGGTCGTCGATCTCAGATCATGATCAATGAACAACATTCATTTCAGGTTAAAATTTGTGAGGAGGTTACACTTCAGGGAATCTCACTTCAAAATAATTGTGAAGCGAAGAAATCAAATTACCCGAAGGCCGAAGTCCCGAAATTAACATGAGTCGTCCAATCATTGAAACACTTCGGAAAGTATCTTCACCATTAGATCCAGGAGTAGAACATGTGCCACATCAGGAGATATACGCCAACAGACCATCTCATCAAGGACATAGTCAGATAATGACAAGTGTCAAGATGAAATCGACATTTCAGGTACATGTAAATCATGAATCTGAGTGACACATGGCAGCCACTCGGCCCGTGCCACATCATCAAGTGATGTCAACAAGTTACGTCGCTCCGGGAGTTTTACTTCGAGAGTTTCGCTACCAACAAAATCCCAGAGTCCCAAAGTTCCGAAATAAACAAGAATCATCCATCTCATCATGAGATTAAAACGTGACCATTGATTTTTATAATTGATGAAGCACTCGCTTGACCTATCATCTGGTCATCACCTGAGGTCATATGGAATAAAGAAACAAAGGTATAAAGATGAAGCAATGCTTAAATTAAGAAGCCCATGGTTCTGTGCATGTGGTCACATATAAATGGGTTGAAGGAAGCGCCTCTAGAGAACTCAATTTCTACAAATATTTGCAGGAATATGGAATCAAGTTAGAAAAGGCAATCGATCCATACCTATGATCGATTTACGAAAATAACTCTCGCTAAGTTAAAATAATTAACATTAATATTTCAATAATAATAGTGATTATTGCTAATGTTAAAATAAAGAGGTGTGATGGTCCAAACAAAGGAACACAATGTTTCATAGCTCACACCAGTTGGAAGAGTATATAAACAAAAAAGAGTGGTGAGAAGAAGGTGTCTCTCCAGTCCAGATCAGAATATCAAAAGAAAAAGAAGATTCTAGGAAGGAAAGATGAAGATACTAATGCAATGAGGGTGGAAGGGAGGAGCATGGAAGGATTCATATCCTTAATAAGAAAATTGTAAATTACAAGGGAGTTGGTGCTTCCTAGGGTGGTGCCCTAAATATAAGGGAGTTGGTGTTTCATAGGGTTGGTGCCCTAAATACAAGGGAGTTGGTTCCTCTTAGGGTTGGTGCCCTAAAGATGAGGGAGTTGGTGCTTCCTAGGGTTGGTGCCCTGAAGAAGGTGATATGTTTCTCTTAGAGTTGGTTCTCTAAAGAGGATTGGTGTCCTTCACTATTCTTTATAAAATCCTTGTAATTGATGTTAAATATATTTATATAATTGATTTTACATACAATTCATTGTGATGATCAATAAAATATAAAAAGTAACTGTTAATTGTTGAAAAAGGGTAATATTCATTCACCCCCCCCCCCCTCTTAGTATCCCAAAAAGTAGCAACCCACCTATTCCAACTAGCTCAAAATAGTCTTCTAGCAACTTACTATTTTTAGTAGGTTTTTGGTTCCTAAACATCCGGGGCCATTTTGAGGGCCTGAATGAATCTTTTTTCGGGATCGAGCACCTCAATGACAGCCAAAGACTTTGATTAAACCCTCAAAATGAATCTCATCATCGATACCTTTCCAATGAGTTATCATGTGCCACAAATAAAGATCATATGCCAAAGTTACGCCCCCAAGAATTTGATACACCAAACTACCCAAAACGAGGTCCACAAAATTGTTGGCTTTTAATATTTCGGGGTTAGGGTTTTGGATTTTATTTATGTTAAAAAGGCCTTTGGAGCCTTATTGTAACAATCATATTCTTGCGAATGTGAGTAGTCATCACATCTCTTCTCAGAGATAAGATGCCACCATTCTAGCGAGTATTTCACTCTATATTTCTACAATTTTGTACATTTCGCTCATTAATAGAAATTGTGTATTACTATATCTTTGTGTTTATGGTTGCATCTCTGATATATTTCTGTTATATTTTTGGATATCCGCGATATCTCTATACATTTCTTTATTATGTATCCCCTCTCATTTTGTGCCAAAAATAATCTGGATCAATGGTATCAGAGTAGGATTCTCTTGATCATTTTTTCATTGCATGTCCCTGACAAGGTCCTAGAATAGAAATTTGGGTCTCAAGCTTGTATCTCTTGAGTACAATCTCTCTCACACGCCCAAGAAACCCTCCATGGAGGAAGAAAATAAAAACGACAAAGTAGACAAGTTTATTAATTTGTTTCTTGAGCAAGCTCTCACACGACAGAGGGATGAAATGATGGAGAATTTTTACCACATCCTTCAATGCCTGTCGATAAAAACAGACACATATTCATTAAGCAGCCACTTTGGAGGCACCTCTCCTTTAAAGGTACAAGTTAATTTTGATATTTCCATATTTGATGGATAGATAGATGTGGATGCCCTAGAAAAATGGTTAAATTTGTTAGAAGGTTATTTCTTTGTTCATAATTTATCTGACATGGAAAAGATCACCTTTTCACTCCTTAAGGATTTCCCCCATGTTAAACATTGGTGGGAAACTTACTGGGAGAAAATTTCCACAGAGGAGTCTAGAATATATGGGGATAAGCCCACTTGGGATTTTTTTGTGGATGTGATCAAGGAACAATATTACCCTGTTGGAAACTATGACGACCAGTACATGAGATGGACCACACTGCAAAAAGAGAGGGGCCAAGCAGTGTGGTCCATACCTTGTGCACCAAGCTAGGTATCAAAGACTTTGAGCGACATCTCGTTCTGAAATACCATGGGGCTCTACATAGATACATCCAAATTGAAATGGATTTTTTGGACATCTCATCACTAGGTGATGCTTATTGATATGTTGTTAAAATAAAGCATAAATTTAAGCGCCAAAACAAGTGGGAGTTCAAGTTTGCAAATCCATAACAACCAAAAGTATGGTAAATAAGTCTCTAACAACCAACCTTCAAAAAACTAGTCCAAACCACAGGAATAGAAGGGTAACAAAAAGTCAAATAAGGACACTAGAAAATTGTGCGATTTCAAAAAAATCCCATGGCACAATACCAATGAATGTCGCTCAAAAAATTCATTGGTCGTTGAGATCAAAGACAAGGAGTTGAACCCTGATTCAGTATATGATTAAGAAAATATTGGTAGAAGACAGATCATCGACGTAGACCCCAATGCTATTGTCACAACTGCAACAATTCAATGAAAAGAACCAGAGATCCTGAAGAGGGGGAGCACCTTTTTCATTCATATATGTGGGTGAAGGGGACCTCACTGCATTTTATTGTTGATAATGGAAGCCAGAAGAACTTCATCTCAGTTGAGGTCATCAAACAGTTGGGATTGTCGACAACACAAACCAACAACCATACAACATTGGGTGGTTTACCAGGGATGAGACCTCCATGTCATCCAGTAGTTTCGATTGTCATACGATGAGGTATTAAGTGATGTTTCCCCATTGGACGTTTCTGATGTTCTTTTGGGCCAGCCATATATGTGGAAGCGTCATGCTATATATGAGTCTTGACCCTGTAGTTTCATTGTTACTCTAGGGCGTCATCTCTATAGGATACCAGACGTAGTTCTGACTACTTTCCCACCTAAATAATGTTGCAAGGTAGTATCTCATACTACAAAATTCAGCTTCTTCACAATCTGTTCAAAAGGTGAATAGAAGGACACTACAACCACTGCAACCTTGGTCCAAGCACCTTCTATCCAACATAAGAAAGTCGATAAGATTGCAAAAAAGCGCAAAGATTCCTTCTGCACACAGTCATATCATGTAGCCATACTGGTTAAAAAGTTCCAACCCTTCTAGCCATAGATTCGTGACAACCTTCAACAAGCTAAGCGACACAACTTCTCTATCAAGGCAAGCACTCATTAAGATGCAGATTCAGCAAACGCTTTTTCGTCTCCCCCAAGCACTCAACACAATGGATACCATTACTTCCTAAGGAGGGAGTATTGATATAGGTGGATACCAGTGGTCGCCCACCTATTCCAACTGGCTCAAAACAATCTTTTAGCAACTTATTATTTTTAATAGTTTTTCGGTTCCTAAACTTTCGGAGCCATTTTGAGGGCCTAAATGAATCTTTTTCTGGATCGAACACCTCAGTGAAAGCCTTAGGCTCTAATTGACCCCTCAAAATGAATATCGTCATCCATATCTTTCCAACAAGATATCGTGCACCCAAAACGAAGATCATATGCCAAAGTTACGCCCTTGAGAAGTTGATACACCAAACTACCCAAAACGGGGTCCACAAAATTGCTGGCTTTTCATCTTTTGGGGTTAGGGGTTTGGATTTTCTTTATGTTAAAAAGTACTTTGGATCTTCATTGTAACAATCATCTTCTTTCGAATGTGAGTAGTCTTCACATCTCTTCTCGAAGATAAGCTTCCACCATTCTCACGAATCTTTCACTGTGTATTTCTACAATTTTGTACATTTTGCTCATTAATAGAAATTGTGTATTATTGTATCTTTGTGTTTATGGTTGCATCTCTGATATATCTCTATTATATTATTGGATATCTGAGATATCTCTATACATTTCTTTATTATATCTCCTCTCTCATTTGATGCTGGAAATAATCCAAATCACATCCCAAACCTAACTCTGAGCCAACCAAGTCAGCATACACCATGTCAATATCGCCCAAAAAAATTTAATTCAAAATAACATGTGTGCATTCTTAAGAGCGTGTATGTGTTCTAGGAGTATGCATGTGTTCTAGGAGCATGCACATTTTCTAGGAGTGCGCACAAATTCCTAGGAGTGTGCACGTGTTCTTAGGAGCACGCATGCACTCTAGGAACGCACACACACTCTTATAAATCATTTAATTTCCTATCTCTCTCCTCCCTCTCCTACATCTACCCCCCTTCTCTATCTCCCTCTCTCTCCCTCACACTCGTATACATGGTAAGACGTAGACATGGCAAGAATTAGACATCACAAGGCATGGAAAGACCTAGAGCTAGAACTTTCCTTGACATTCCTCAAACTCTCACACCCACTCCCTCTATATGCCCACCATCTCTCTCTCTCTCTCTCCCTTTTGTCCCTCGCTCCTCTATCTCTTTCACCCTTTCTCTCTCTCTCTCTCTCTTCATTGTTAGTCTTAGTCTCACTCTCTTTGCCCCT
>JZKD02S1207768.1:4207-25236 GCA_000966675.3 Picea glauca | reverse complement strand
GATGAATAACTTATCTAAGGTTGGTTTCATATATACCTATGGGAAATCGTATATACAAAAAGGTACATGGAAGTGAGATTTTTTTTATAGGTACTATCTAATGTGGTACTACTCAAAGGGGTAACGTTATAACTCAAAATGCCACTACTATGCATTTCTGATGTTGGTCTACTCATTCACACATCTGCCAACCCTTTTTGTTGGAGTTCCTCTCCAAAAAAAAAAATTGTATGGTGTACACACCCTAATACATGTGCAGAGCATGTACATATGCTAGTTGCATACCTGAAAGCTCATGTGCACTCTAAAAATTGCAAAAAAAAATTAAATTATGCGCTTTCCAACACAGTTCACAAGATATTTTAGGTTGCAAAACCATTTTACCTTTTATATCCCTTTTGAAAACCGAATCACCATCATTTCTCCATATAAAAAGGGCCCTAGGGGGTTCATTTGGATATATGAGAGAAGAGGCAAGTGAACTCTGCCAAAATTTTCTCCCTTGCATTCTAATATTTTTACAACCTGCTATGAGTTTCATCCTCAACATTCCCTACCATCCATCCTCCTTATACAATCCATCCCTTTTCTCTATATCTGCATGTTGGTTGTGAGGATAGCATATTGGGAATATTGCACTTGGAGTCAAAGTATAGGAACTCGAGTGAGGTTCATGGAGTAGCGCCAGCAAGATTCAGGTTGTAACTTCCAATATTTTTATTAATAAAAGAGAAATATTCTTGTCCCAGATTTGTGCATCTTTATGTTCACATTTATAGATGATTTCTATGAATATCTAGACTTTTATATGATCTTGATAGTGATTCATATGTTGTCATAGTTTGTTCTGTAAAGTTATTTTAGGCCATCTTTGGGAAGAGGTCTACAATCTTGGGACGGACAGCAACAGAAAGGGATTGACAATAGCCGGAAGGAATTAAGGTACATATTTTGATCTTCTCTCTCTTCCATTAATTATCATTAGGTCTTGTTTGATTTGGTTATAATAGAATATTCTATAAGGCTCTACCTAGTCACTAGACCCGGATTAGGGGTATTTTTCCCCATAGCCGAATTGGCGACTCCACTAGGGAGCCTCTCTAGGGTCTTTTTAGGAGATTGTTTTTGGTCTTGAATTCCTATTATTTTATGTGCTTTGTGAGTTTGTGCGAGTCTCTAGTCACCTTCCAATTGTTTCCAGTTTTCATGTTCTGGATGATCATTCCAAACTTTATCTCTTTTTTGAGTTGGTTCAGTAGTATACACGCCTTGTTCTATACCCAACACGCATAGATATGCACCCTACGTTAGCCCAACATGGGTACATCTACGGTATTTTTGTGTAAACCATGCATACATGTTCTTTTGAAAAAATTTTAAAACAAATTTTCCTTTGCTTCCAGGAAACCTTTGGTCTCTCGGGTCCTCTTGAGTACCATAGACCTCTGTTAACAGTTGTTGAGAGAGTTTTTAGTATCAGATTTTCTATGAAGTTGTAAAGAAATATTTTTGTTTTCTTTGTATCTTTTTGTCTGTTGTCAAGGTTAAGGGTGTACTTGCAAGCTTTAGGTTCTCCTTTGGATTCTGGTGAATCCCTTCTCTCTGGCAGTGGTTTAGGACCTGAGTTAGTCGATGGTTTGTCATCCTTCTCTCTTGTTATGCTTTGAAAAGAAAAAATATAGTTGTTTGTTATTTTCATTTCATAAGCATATAAAAAGGAAAAAAAAATGCATTTTCTTGACTGCATTTGCTTCTTACTTTGCATGTTTGTTTGGTTTCAGTAGCTTAGGTTGTTTTTTATTAAAGAAAAGAGTTCTCAACCCAAAGTTCCTTATTATATTCTTCCTTGAAATTTTAAGTAGTTTCATTGCATTTGGAACAAAAAAGCATTCTAGGATAGATTCCATAGTTGGATATTGGTATTTATTTTGAAAAGTTTGTACCTTGAAAGTTTAAAGAGACAAATCTTCATTTGTAGAACGTAGTTTGATTTCAGTTGCATTTTAAATTACAATGTTCTAAAATCTCATTAACTATTCTCTTTCATCTCTCAAAGATCATCACGAGTTTAAATTTCGTACCCCTGAGTAATCAAGCCACTAAAATTAACACTTAATGTTAAAATCAATTAGACTTTTTTGTTTATAGGGTACACTAATTAGACTAGGCTTTAGGGCCTTGGATTAGGTGCGGAGAGGAAACTCTTCAAGGCAACTTAAATAAACTTAAGAGTCTGAGATAGGGAGTGTTGAATTCCAGTGTTGTAAGAGTTATCCAGGACCCCCCTCTAACACAGGGGCTAAACACAAGGTCGTGTGAGGAAAGGTAGAGGAGATAACCCCTCCAAAGTTAGACTAAGCGTAGAGGGGATCTTATTTTGAGGGTCATTCTTGGGATTCCACTGACTGCATTTCACTACAGATCTTTATGGACCTCGAATCCATTCGGGATCCTTATTTGTCTTCTGGCTCATTTTATTTCAGTACCCTCGAAAGGCTTTAGACATAGTTATCATGCTCATACGATCTGCCTGAATGTCAAATGTACCCACCTGGTGACTAACTGCGTGCTGGAAACCTAGTTTCCTTTTATAGAGACTCACACAGGTGACTGCAGAGGTATATTGTGGTACCTAGGATAGACATCACATCACGCTTTATAGAATATACCTAGAGGGTGTTTCCGTGTTTGAGTTACACTTGCACCAGTAAGTTGCTCTAGTGTTGGTTGGCATAACTGTTCTTCCTACCATTCTCTCGATTGCTTGATTTATATTTAAGGAATTTGCAGTGTGTGCTCTATGTTTCTCCCTATCTTTACCTTGGAGTGTCGGTTGATCATTTCACAAGGTGGAATATCAACAACTTCGTCGTTCGTGTAGGCTCTAGGGCCTGTCGCCAGTAACCTTAGAGCCACCTCCACCACTGTTGAGGAAAAGGTTTTGGGTATGTGTTATATTCTTTGCACGACTATATTTAGTGTCGACTATGTTGCACAGGGTTTGCAGGGGGGTTTGAGGGGGGTCGCAAGGCCCCCCCTTGGGGGGTCACAGGGATGTCGCTCCTTTTTCATATGGGATGTTTGGTTTCAACACCAACTCGACTTTAACCTACTCCACTTTGAAAACTATTTGGTCTGGGGGAAGGGAGTTCTAATTATCCCTTACAAGGACACTTCAGGGTCACCTATGCTCCATTTAATAAAGTCCCTTATGGTGGGGGTCACATTCCCCTTCCATCCCCCTCGCTCGAAGGTGCTTTTCAGCAACCATCCGAGCCTAATTCCAGTTCAAACTTGTTTAGTGGAGGGAGGCATGGGTCTCAATCCTATATGAATCTGGTTGGGTCTATGTCTTTCTCTTTGTTTGGTTCTTTTGTAAATAATGTTTTCTTGATGTTCGCATTTTTTTCAGGGGGCAACCCCTTCTTCAATCAACCCAAACCTATGAAAGGCTTTGGTCCTTCACAGGGAGTGTTGATAGGAGCCTTCTCCTCTCAAGGTATTGGAAATAAACGGTAGGGTTCTATACATTTTCAAGCGATGTCGATTAGGGGAAACCCCTCCCATGCTCAATGGAACCTCGGGCAAGGTTCAATGCCTATGCCAGGAGGATCGATTGGGATCAACCCCAACCAAGGTTTTTGGAATACCAGGCAGGCAGAAATCCCTACCCAAGGTATGTCATTGAATTATTTGAATCCGTCGATGATGTAGACTAGCATGAAAACCCCTTATACCAGCCAAGGAAACACTCATTTTTACCAGAACCTTGATCAATAGGAAAACTTTTCCTAGCAACCTGGTGCCAACCAAAATCCAGGTTCCTCTTTTCCTTTAAATTCGTCGCAACCTAGGTTACCATTTCTGGAAAATATTTATTCTCCATACGTATCGAGGTTGTTTAATGATCCTATCTGTCATGATCTACGTTGGCTTATTATGCCAACTACATTTCCCTTAGACATGACAAAATTTGAAGGCAAGCTTGACGAAGATCCATGTGATCATGTTACAATGTTTCACTTGTGGTGCTCCTCCAACTCATTGAATGATGACTGTATCAAGTTGTGATTGTTTGAACACACTCTCATAGGGAGTGTTGTGAAGTGGTATATTGAGATCGATGGCTCAATGGCTCAAACTATGCTTACTTTAACGATCTAGCAATGGTTTTCTTAAATCATTTTCAGCTACCGGTGAGATATGATGTCGGCACTGAGTTGCTGACCAAATTAGAGAAAGATATGGCTATCCATATCTTCGATCGTATTCTAGAATGGCATCACCTCAAGATCTTGATTAAAGTGAATTTCCCTACTACATTCCTGCTCGAGTGGTTCCTCAAGTCTTCGATACCTTGTATTTCCAAAGAAGTCACAACTTCTTGAATGTTTTCTGAGGAAGAAGCTATAATGAGAGCTTAGCAACTGGAATTTGTTTATTCTCAATTCAACATGTTGCATGATAATTTTCCAGACGCACCATGATCAACCTTTGACCAAAAAAAACCGAATTTTGGGCCTCATGTCAATGGTATCGTAGGCTCAACACAAAGCAAGCCCACATATTTGTGTCCAACCAATTGCAACAGTTATCTCTACAACATATTGTGGCCATCCAAACTCCTAGTATAGATGCCTCCGCAACCCAAACGTCAGAAGTACATAGTGTGTAGATGAAAAACCCCAAAGGTAACCAACAACCCCAAGGAAAAAGCAAGGCCAAGGATGATGCAGCCCCCCTTCCTTCATGGGGATTCTGTGACCTCCCGGTCAAGAATATTCAAACACATTGATATGAATTAGCTCTTTGGGCCACTAAATAGACCCTGGAACAACTTACGGAGGCCCCCTAATTTGTTACCTCACGGGTTTGAATTACCCGCACAGTCATTTTCTAGCGCCTCTAGTAACTTTAATTGGTAGATGCTAGCTCTAAAGGCTAGGCTCTTTTTTCTCTATGACCTCGGGCCAACCCTCTTCGTAACTTCAAGCTTCGGCGGTTTTGTGACCTCCACCCTTGTTTCCTTCTGAAACACCTTATGCCAATACACACGGATCTTTTCCACGTGTCCTCCTGGATCCAACGGTCCAGCGTTACTTCAACCTTCACGATTTTGCGAAGATTTCCTTGCACCACAAAATTTCTCTAAACCTATATCTCCCAAACTCTAATCTGTTGCCACGTAACCTCCTCACATCCAATGGTTAGGATCACTTCGTGACTTGGGCGATCCCCGCTTATCACAATACTTCAAAAAAATATGAACTACGAAGTGTCAAAAGGCTCCATGGATAAGCTTCATGCAGCTCTCCCAGATCTGACGGTCTAGAATGATCATGATTCCTCTTGAATGGATCTTGCTCGTTAAATTGGGGAATCTTCAAGAACTCCTCTCTACTGAAATATTCTCACTGCTATCTCTTCTGAGCTTGTTCCTCCTTCGATCGTTTTCTCCTTAGAGTGCTTTCTTCGAAACTTAGTCGAAATTTAACCTATGCACACCTTGCAACAGGTTCTCCTCCACAACTTAGCTTCCCTGTGGATGACTACGCACACCTTGCAACAATTCTTCCCACTCTTCTGCAAATAAACTTAGACTACTCGTCTTGAGATCTTGAGTCAAAAGACTCTGTCACGTACTCCTTGCGGACAATATGCACACTTGCATACAAACTCCAAGTTATATCTCTTGGACTTGTTCCTCCTCTACACTCTAAACTTCTCAGAATGACCTCTTTGATACTTAGTCAAGTATCGACTCTGTGCACACCTTGCGAAAAACTCCCTTCAACTTGACTCTTGATGGGACCCTGTGCATTCCTTGCAACAATCCTTCAAATGCTCAATCGCTCCTCCTGAACAATATGAATCTGAGTGTGTTTCCCTCTACGCACACCTTCAAACTATCCCTCTTGGAGTTCTGAGTTAGAACAGACTCTATCGACGCACAGCTTGCGGACAATTATACACTCCTTGCATGCAAAAGTTTCACTTTATATCTTCTGAGCTTCTGAGTAGGAATAGACTCTGTCAACACACACCTTGTGGACACTATGCACTCCTTGCACATACTCATAGAAGAGAAACAATTGAAACTTATCTCATATCTCACAGATTCATACATTCAACCATGTAATTACATTCATAACATAAGAACAAGTAATAATAGAGAATTGCAAGAAAATAGAAAGCCTACCACACCAAATATTTGGAACAATGCTCCTCTGTTATATTCATTCAAATGGTATGTACATGGATTCATACAATGTTCTTAAGCATCTCTTAGCAACTCTTAGTTACAATGCTCTTCAGCAGTAATCCCTATTTTCACAACAACCTCATTTGGGCAAAAATACATTTATTTATACAACACAAGCTCCTAGATATTTTCCCTCCGACTACCTTAGTGTTATCCTATTGAAATAAAAGAATTCAACTACTAAGGATTTATTACAATAAATGTTTGTAACAAACTGATAAGAGAAAACGCATCGAATTTGTGTTGTAACTACTACATTAAAGAAAAAATCATTAACCATTGCTCTCACATGATCATCCAACTCTAAAACATTAAAGATGTTCATAAATTACAATATTTTCATATTTTTCCGTGATATGCCCTTCTTAATTCAAAATTATCACTTCAAAATGCATGCTAGTGCGCTTAGCTTTCCTCCACTTGCGCTTTGCTGGAGATGCTCCTACATCATACTCCTCTAGACAAAAATTCATGGAGTCCTATCCATGAGCTCCTGCACTGACTTTCCATGCTTCTGAACATCTGTTTCATTTGCTCAATTGGTATCTTCTACTGGGTCTCCTTTCCATTTTACAAAATATTCAAAATAATTATTTCTTCTGGTCTTCTTACCAGTCCTCTGATCTATGATCTTTTCCATCTATGGCTTTTCTGTTGCAGGAATCTGCTTCTACCACTATATCTCCTTCTAATATTTTGATTCTCTGTCGTATTCCCTATAAGGATACATGTATGAAATGTTGAAAATGGGTGATATACCCACATCTTCTGGCAGCTCTAACTCATAAGCATTTTCATCAAATTTCCTTAGGATGTTGCATGGTCTTATCTTCTTTAATTTCAATTTGTCATATGTTCCCCTTGGGAACCTTTCCTTCCTGAGATGTGCTAGAAATTGATCTCCCGCTTCAAATTGAAGTCTTCTCCTATGTTGATCAACTCTGTGTTTGTACTCTATATTGTTGTTCTGCAACTTCTCTTTGATCTAATTATGAAGCTTCTGCATTTTTGCAGTGAAGTCTTCTGCTCCAATGCTTCTGAATTCACTCTGCTCCAGATATCTCAACTTTGGTAATCCTCTTGGATTCATCCCATATACTATCTGAAATGGCCTCTTTCATGTACTTTTGTTTGGTGAGTCATTGTATGCAAACTCTGCTTGTGACAGAATTTGATCCCACTGGCTATGATGTTCAGTGACCAAAATCCTCAACAAATTTCCTAAACTTTGATTCAGAAACTCAGTTTGTCCATCCGTTTGAGGGTGATATGCAGAACTAAAATAAAGTTGTGTTCCCAGCTTCTTCCACAATGTTCTCCAGAAATGACCAACAAATTTGTTATCTTTTTCTGAAACAATACTCTTGGCCAACCCATGAAGTCTCACAGCCTCGTTGAAAAACAAATTTGCAATGTGCGTTGCATCATTAGTTTTTTGGCATGGTATAAAGTGTGCCATATTTGAGAATATATCTACTACCACAAATATGGAATCACTTCCTCTCTATGTCCTTGGAAATCCCAACATGAAATCCGTTCTTATTGCATCCCAAGGCCTCTCTGGAATAGGAAATGGTTGATGCAATCCAGTTTTTTGTTTCTTTCTTTTTGCATACTGGAAAATATTACATATGTTCACAAACTTCTTCACTTATACTCTCATACATGTCTAATAGTATGAACTGTTCAACTGCACAAATGTTTTATCATGGCCAAAATGTCCTGCTAGGCCTCCACTATGTTTTTCCTTCAGCAAATTATCCCTCATTGAACACTTTGGTATGCACAACTGGAAACCTTTGAACAAAAATCCATCTTGAACCGGATATTTTTTCCACTGACTTATGTTTCTAAGAACAGGATTTGCACATGCTTCATATGCCTCTTTAAAATCTGGGTCATCACAATACATCTCCTTAAGGTGTTCAAACCCTAAGGTTCTCACTTGAAATTCCTGTAGAATTAGACATCTCTTGCTCATTGCATCAACAACTTTGTTAGCATTACCAGAAATATGTTTAATGAAAAAAGTGAAATTTTTCATAAACTCTATCCACTTAGAATGTCTTTGATTTAACTTCTCATGTCTAGTTATGAATGGTAAAGCTTGATTATCTCTATACAAAACAAACTCTTTTGGAACAAGGTAGTGCCTCCATTTCTTCAAGGCTTGAATTATGGCGTAAAATTATTTATCATATGTGGAGTACTTTCTCTTAGTGTCATTCATATTCTCACTGAAATATGAAACATGCCTATTATCTTGGCTCGAGACTGCTCTAATTGCAACTCCACTAGCATCACATATCACTTGGAATATCTTCCCGAAATATAGAAAGACCAAAATCGATTGTTTTTTTATCTCTTTTCTCAGCTTCTTATGTCCACTTAAAAGACTTGTGTCTTTTCTTCACCGTATCCATCATCGGTGTACAAATCCCAATGAAATTTCTAATGAAATTCTGATAGAAACTCGCTAATCCATGGAAGCTTCTCACCTCGAATATACTCCTTAGCGATGACCATTCTCTGATTGCTTTCACCTTCTCAGGATCCATCTTCAATTCATTTGAAGAGATTACAAAACTCAAGTAAATTAGTTTTTACTTCATAAAAGAGGACTTTTTCAGATTTATCAACAATTTCTAACATTGAAATCTCCTCATCAGTAATGTTAAATGTCTCAAATGCTCTTCTTCAGTTTTACTGAAGACTAATATATCATCCATATATACAATCACAAAATTACCAATGAAATATTTCAATACCTCATTCATCAATCTCATAAAAGTACTCTAGTCATTTTTTAATCCAAATGGCATAACAAGCCACTCATACAACCCCTCATTTGTCTTGAAGGTTGTTTTCCACTCATCACTTTCTCTCGTCTTTATCTGGTGATATCCACTTTTCAAATCTATGTTTGAAAAATAGTTTGATCCACTCAAACAATCCATTAAGTCATCCATCCTAGGTAAAGGAAATATGTACCTGATGGTGATCTTATTTATGGCTCTTGAGTCTGTACACATTCTCCATCCTCCATCCTTTTTCGGACTCAACAAAGTTGGTATTGCGCATGGACTCAAGCTTTCTCTGACTAACCCTTTGTCCATCAAATCCTGGACTTGTCTCTTTACATCCTCATTCTCTTGAGGTGTCAATCTGTACGTTTCTTTGTTTGACATACTTTCTCCTAGTATTAGATCAATGTGATGGTTGATACTCCAGATTGATGGCAATGAGCCCGGAAACTCATCCACTACTATGTTAGAAAAATTCTCTAACATCTCCTGAATTTCTTCATGCATATCATCCATAGAATTACTTGTAAGGACAACTCTTGGTTTCCTCACCACAACAAAATGCATCTCATGTTCCTTCTTAACTTCACTCAGGAGTTCCTTCCCACTCATGAGAAGTATACTTGTGTTGACTTCCTCCTTTACTTTCTTCTCCTTTATTGGCAATAACATGTGTGTTCTACCATTCTTATCCAAGGTATAAGTATTTTTTCTTCCATCATGAATGACATTCATCTCATATTTCCATGGTATCCCCAACAAAACATGACATACATCTATGGGAATCACATCACATAAAATCTCATCTCTGTATCCTCCTATCTTAAATTCAACTAGACATTGTTTAGTTACCGTTACCTAGTGACCTTTCTGCAGCCATGAGACCTTATACGAAGTTGGATGTGCAGTTGTCTCCAGCTCCAATTTCTCCACCATATATGTGGATACTAAGTTGTTAGTGCTCCCACTGTCAATTATCACCTTGCATACTCTATCATTAGTCTTGCAAGCAGTTATGAACAAACTGTTCCTCTGCACGGGTTTTTTAGCCTCTGTCTCTTTCTTAAAAATAACCTTCTTCATCATCAAATATCTTCCATATTTTGCACCTTCTACTTCAACATTCCTCATATGCACTTCTGAAATGTGAGCTTCACCTCCTCCTCATTTCTTTCTCTCGGGGAATTCCCAAGACATGTGTCATGTCTTTCCACAGGCATAACACTTCACTTGTCTTCCTCTGCCTCTTCCTCCTCCTCGAGGAAAAGAGTTTCTACCACCATATTGAATCCCTTGGGAACTTCCTCCTCTTTCCAAGTGACTATGTGGTTTTTCATTCTCAACTTTGGCCTTCTGTGCCTTGTCATGGGAAATTCCCTTGCCTCTGTTTAGACTTCTTCCCCTGCTTCGTTGACTCTATTTTCTAGCCAACTTCTCGTCTTCCTTAAGCGCAATATGATAAGAATCCTCCACTATCCTTACTTTCATCATGTTGATTTCATCCTGGATTTCATATCTCAAGCCCTTAATATACCTAGAAAATTTCTCATCATATCTTTCTCTCTGTCCAACCCTGATGTTTAGTTTGTAGAACTCCTATGTGTACTCTTTCATAGTCAGTCCTTTCTGTCTCAGGTTCTGTAACTTCCTAAAGGGATTTATCTGGTAATCCTTGGGTATGAATTTATCCTTTTGCTTGGCTACCATTCTGTCCCAACTCTTGATATTTTTCTTTCCTTTGCATCTTCTGTCAGCCTACAGTTCATCCCACCACAATGTTGCATGTCCTTTCAACATAGTGACAGCATGCTTCACCTTCTTCTCTTCATCGATGTCTTCATAGTCGAAGTACTTTTCCATTGACCTTATCCAATCCAGCAATTCTTCAGCATCTAAATTTCATTCATACATTGGGATATCTATCTTTGCTCTAGCTCCCAACTTGACAATTACTTTCAGCAAGCATTCTTTTGCAGCATCCTCTACTACAACTTTTTCAACTTCCACTTCTTCACTTATTGCATCATTGATGTCTCCAGCATCAGGTGATCTCCTTTGCGTTGTTTCCATAGCATCCAACCTTGCGTGAAGTTATCGCATCTCCCTTTCCACCACTCGATTTGCTACAGGTGGCTATGCACGTATTCTAGGTGGCATTGTGCTTATGTATCTTATACCACCTTATGATATCAGGTTATCAGCTTCTTTTGTCTCCTCACTCCTTTTCCTACAAAAATCAATTATGCATCTCTGATACCACTTGATAAATCCCCCCTTCCCTCTTGGGGATTTTGCGACCTCCCGATTAAGGATATTCAAACACCTTGAGTTGAATTATCTCTTAGGGTCTCTAGCTAGACCCTGGAACAACTTACACAAGCCCCTGATTTGTTACCTCGTAGGTTTGAATTACCTGCCTATGGTAACTTTAACTAGCAAGCGCTAGATCTAAAGGCTAGACCCTTTTTTCTCTATGAACGTGGGCTATAACCTCGGGCCAACCCTCTTCATAACTTCGGGCTTCGGTGGTTTTTTGACCTCCACCCGTGTTTCCTTCTGAAACACCTTATGTCGATACACACAGATCTCAGCCGCATGTCCTCCTGGATCCAACGTTCCAACTTTACTTTGACCTTCGCGACTTCACAAATATTTCCTTTCTCCACGGAATTTCTCTGAACCTCTATCTCCCAAACTTTAATCCCCTACCACGTAACCTCCTCACAGCCAACAATTAGGATCACTTCATGACTTCACGACCTTAGAGATCCCCGCTTCTCACAATACTTCAAAACACTCTGAACCACAAAGTGTCGAAAGGCTCCATGGATAACCTACATGCAGCTCTCCCAGATCTGATGGTCTGGAATGATCCCAGCTCCTCCTGAAGGGATCTTGCTTGTTAAATTGGGGAATCTTCAAGAACTCCTCTCTACTGAAATATTCTCACTGTTATCTCTTCTAAGCTTGTTCCTCTTTCAAAATGTTTCTCCTTAGAGTTCTTAGTTCGACACTTAGTCGAATTTTAGCATGTGCATACCTTGCAAAAGGTTACCCTCCACAACTTAGCTTCTTTGTGGAACACTGTGCACACCTTGCAACAGTTCTTCCCACTCTTTTGCAGATAAACTTAGACTACTCGTCCTGAGCTCTTGAGTCAAAAGACTCTGTCATGCACTCCTTGTGGACAATATGCACACTTGCATACAAACTCCAAGTTATCTTTCTTAGACTTGTTCCTCCTCTACACTCTGAACTTCTCAGAATGACCTCTTCGATACTTAGTCAAGTATCGACTATGTGCACACCTTGTGAAAAAATCCCTTCAACTTGACTCTTGATGGGACCCTGTGCAATCCTTGCAACAATCCTTCAAATGCTCAATTTCTCCTCCTGAACAATATGAATCTGAGCGTGTTTCCCCCTGCATATGCCTTCAAACTATCCCTCCTGGAGCTCTGAGTCAGAACAGAATCTGTCGACACACACCTTGAGGACAATTATTCACTCCTTGCATACAAAAGTTTCACGTTATATCTTCTGAGATTATGAGTCGAAACAAACTTTGTCAATGCACACCTTGCAGACACTATGCACTCCTTGCATAGGCTCATAGAAGAGAAACAATTGAAAATTATCTAATATCTCATAGATTCATACATTCAACCACGTAATTACATTCATAACGTAAGAACAATTAATAACAGATGCTTGCAAGTAAACATAAAGCCTACCATTCATTCATTCAGATAGACACAACAACACCAAACATTTGGAACAATGTTCCTCTATTATATTCATTCAAATGGTGTGTACACGGATTCATACAATGCTCTTCAACATCTCTCGGCAACTCTCAGTTACAATGCTCTTCAACAATGATATCTATTTTCACAACAACCTCATTTGGGAAACAATACATTTATTTATACAACATGAGCTCCTAGAGATTTTCCCTCTGACTACCTTAGTGTTATCCTATCGAAATAAAAGCATTCAACTACTAAGGATTTATTACAATAAATGTTTGTGATAGACAGATAAGAGAAAATGCATTGAATCTGTATTGTAACTACTACATTAAAGAAAAATACATTCCTCATTGCTCTCACGCAATTGTCCAACTCTAAAACATTAAATATGTTCATAAATTACAATATTTTCATATGTTTGTGTGATATTCCCTTCTTAATTAAAAATTATCACTTCAAAATGTGCACTAGTGCACTTAGTTGTCCTCCACTCGCTCTTTGCTAGTGATGCTCCTGCATCAAATGGAAAAAAGGGTAAGTGGGGTAATGATAAAAAGGCTCCTAACAATGATGGTGAGGGTAAAAATGAGAAGAAGAAGAAGGTTAAGTTCCCATGTAAGCTTTGCATAGACAATCACCTGGCTCATAAGTTCCCTTGGATGGAAAAAGCACAGAAGTTGTTGGCACAATAGCAACCTGTTGTGTTAACTAACACCTTCCCTCATGGGCATAATTTGATGCAGGCTTCCTCATCCACAAACGTGCCTAGGGGAAATCAGGGTGACCCCACACTTAATTCTAACACTGAAGCCGAAAATGTGTACATGATGAGATCGGATCCTCATCTTTAGACCATGGCTCATGATTATAGAATGCAAGAGTCTGTTGAGAAGGGAAAAGAAGCTTCCAACCATTGCCTACTCTTCACATTGAGAAACCAATGGGAGAAACTATGACTCGCATCGCCAAAGGTGTTTTTAAGAAATCTTCTCATAATCCAAATGCAAGGTTTGCACAAAACTACTCTTTCATTGAGGATCTGGTGCAAACCCCTTGTGCAATGTTTTCTCTAGAGGTCCTCCATAGTTTCCCTTTGCAAAGACGAGCGTTATTATTTTCCTTAGGTGATGCTAAGCCAGCTAACTCGGGATCTATTGTCATTGACACTTCCAACGTTAAACCTCGTTTTCCTTACCACGTTACCTTCCATATAGTATCGGTTTACACTGTGAAATCGTTGATAAGGAATATTTTTCGCACAGTGGTAGAAGAGGGTGCGTCCAGTTGCATTATGTAATTGGCATGTTGGAAGTCTATTGGTCAACCCAAGTTGTCTCTGTCTCCTACGTTGTTAACTTCATTTGGCAGTTGTTCTTTTAGACTGCATAGCATAATCCCCTCCTTCCCCGTGCAGTTGGAGGGAAAAACTATGTGTGTCAAGGTTGAAGTAGTTGATGCACCTCTCAAAAACAACCTTTTGTTGGTTCAAAGTTGGACTTATGCAATGACAACAATTATATCCTCCATTTTTTCGTGTAATATGATTTCCTCATCAAGGTAGGATAATAATCATTGATCAGATGTATTTCTTGCATCCTGAACCTTCATCGAGGTCATCCATGGTACCGATGATTGATAACCCACAACAAGGTACTGTCAATCTAGGTGTTGGATTGTTTCCATCCTTGATGGGCACTTTTGACTTTTCGCCACCTTCAAATGATGTTAATTTTGTTTTGGTTGTCCCTAATCAACCTAAGGCTATGATTCTCCAAGTAGCTTCATTTCGAATGAGTTATTTCTATGATCCATGGAATTTTCCTTCCCCGTCAGCTTCGATGGAAGGGGTAGGGAATCCTGGCATGGAAATGACCCTATCCGCAGCTCAGGTTTCATACAAAATTGTTCAGCAAACCTCGGCCAACTCTAATCCAGCTCCCCCTCAAGAGCTAGATTCAGTCTTAGATCCTATTTGGGATCAAGACTCTCTTACTTCACACGATCCTTTGGATTTGGTCTTGCCTTCTGATGAGGTGATTTTAGAGGCAATGACTGGTCCGGATAGACCTTGGTATGATCTCCATCATAGATCGTACCTTTTACCTGAGCTCGGGAGAGTGGAAGTAGGAGAGTTTACTGTGACCATGAATGGAGATGTCGCTCAGCCTATTAATCCTTTGGAAATGCATGAAATATACGTTGAAGGAAACATGGCGAGTATAGCTAAGTTGATTCCAATTGATATCTCCAAAACCCCTTGCATCATCGAAAACGTCTTCATCGGAGTGGATTATTCCCCCGAGGATATTAAAGAGTATACTGAATTATTTAAGGAATTTCGTGACATTTTCTCCTGGTCTTATGAGGAAATGTCAGGCATTGACCCTCGTATCGTTGAACTAGGAATTCAAAATTATCCCGACGCTAAGTCGGTTCTGCAGAAGCTTCACCCAGTTAACCCTCAAAAGGAAATGGTTATTAAAGTCAAGGTAGAGAAATTGATCAAGGTTGGTTTCATCTACCCTGTTCAATTAATGGAATGAGTGTCAAATCCTATTCCTGTCAACAAAAAGCAAGGTACAATTCAAGTGTGCATGGACTTTCATGATCTGAACAAGGCATGTCTTAAAGATAACTTTCATACCCCATTCATTGATCAAATTATCGATGAATGTGTGATTTGTGAAGTATTTTCCTTTATGGATAGTTTCTTAGGGTACAATCAAATTTAGATCAAACCTGAGGATCAACATAACACTTCTTTTATATGTCCTTGGGGTACCTTTTCATACAATAAAATTCCTTTTGGCCTTAAAAATGTTGGAGCTACGTTTCAGTGGGCCATGTCGTTTTCCTTTCATGATCTCAAACATATATTTGAGGCATACCTTGATGATCTCACATCACATTATCATACAAGGTATGATCATCCCGCTCACCTTGGACATATATTTGAGAGGTGTCTCTACTACCAAATTTGTTTGAATCCCAACAAGTTTAGTTTTTTCATTACGTTGGGACATTTATTTGGATTTACCATGTCCAAAAAAGGGATCATGGTTGAGCCTCTCCCGTGCGCAGTTCTGCAACTTCAGAGTCTCCAAGGAAAATCTAACTTTTTACGGCGATTTATTGCCAACTATGTTGAAATAACTAAAGGGTTCATGTGTCTTTTGAAGAAAGGGGTCCCATTCTTTTGGGATGAAGTGGCTCAGCACTCTTTCGAAGTGTTGAAAAGTGCCCCAATCTCTGCCCCTCTACTCAGGCCTCCTGATTATGGAAAGGATTTCTTGTTATATTTAGCTGCAAGAGAGTCTACCATCAGTATGATCTTGGTTCAGGAGGATAACGCACTCCAGGAACATATTATATACTACCTTAGACGAGGCTTAGTTGGACCAGAGCTCAACTATACTCACATTGAGAAGTTTTCTTTGGAAGTTGTCCATGTTTTCCAAAGGTTTCGACATTATACTTTACTTTGCAAAACCACTTCCATGGTCATCGTTAATCATGTTCAGTATGTTTTGACATAGTGGGTAATTGGTGGGAATATTAGTCATTGGATCTTTATTCTTAAAGAATTCGATTTGGAATTTGTTTCATCTAAGTCTAAGAAGTCTTTAATTTTTGCAAAGTTAGTATTGGAACTTCCAATTGAGAGTGGCATAGATATGCAAAGAGGAGTCGTTGATCAATGACGATCTCTTCCTTATTGCGTATTCTAACCCTTGGTATGGAGATATACCTATGTATCTTCAAACTTTGAAGTGTCTTCCTTCTTCTTCTCTTGACAAGCATTGACGTATATGCCATCAAGCACGAAGTTATATTATCCTCGATGACACGATCTATCGTCAAGGACTTGACTATGTTCTTTTTCGTTTCCTAACTCATGAGGAGGCAGAGCTTGTTCTTAATGATTTCTACACTGGAGAATGTGGCAGTCACTTTTCTAGGATGGCTACCACTTAGAAAATCCTTCATGCTAAATATTTATCGCCCTCATTAATCAAATATTGTATAGAAGCGATCAAGAAGTGTCATCCATGTCAGATCTTCTCTCGGAAGATGTAAGCACACCCTGCTCCTATGTTTCCTATTATTGCAGTCGGTCCCTTCACTAAGTGGGGAATTGATTTCACTACATGCTACCCAAATTATAATAGGGGGCATCATTATATCATTGTGGTTGTAGACTAATTTACCAAGTGGTTTGAATCCATGCCAACATTAAACAATGATGGGGAAACGACGACGCTCTTTGTTTTCAACCAAACCATGGAAGTCACTTCCAAAAAATGATGATGACAGAGTTAACGTCAAATCTAGGGTTTAAACAAGAACATTTGTCACCCTATTATCCACAAGCGAATGGTCAGGTGGAGACTGTCAATAAGTCTCTTAAGACCATTCTCCAATGAACAATCAATTCGGCCAAATTGAATTGGAATTTGATGTTGTACTTGGTACTTTGGGCATATCAAACTTCTATCAATAATGCCACAAGATTCTTTCCTTTCCAACTGGTTTATGGGACGAAGACAATATTTCCTCTCGAGTGTCAGATTCCTTCTCTTAAGTTAGAAATATAACTATTTCCCAACACAACTACGCTTGAAGAGCATCTCCTTTATCTTGAGCAGATCGATGAATAGTGTCGATATGCATCCTTGGCTAATGAGGCTCATAAACATCGCTTCAAGTGTCAATATGATCTGTCAATTCGCCCTAGGTTCTTCTCTGAAGGTGATATTTTTTTGTTCTATGATCAAGATAAATATCTCTTGGGGGAAAGCAAGTTTAAACCTATGTGGCTAGGGCCTTTTATTACAAGGAAAGTTTTGGAAAAAATCACTTACAAGTTGGTTGAATTTGAAGGCAATGTGTTTCCTGGGCCCAGAAATGGGTTTTTCTTAAAGAAGTATTACGCTTAGTTCGGTCACCTGAGTGTGACTTCTTGTATATAGTGTATATATGTTATCTATAGTATCTTTTTGTTTTATGGACGTATAGTTGATTGTGCCTATGCATTATGGCAGATGTCAAGTGAGTCTGAGGTTTATGTTGAGTTTGTGGACAGTGCTAGCCAACACACTCGGAGGCTTGCTTCTATATCTTGGGTAATCTTCACGCCCATTGCTCAATTAGTATATTCTGGAGGTGTTGTCTAGAAGAAGCAACCAATAACATTGTGGAGTACATCGTTGTAATATAACTACTACGTGATGCTTTGTCACTTGGTATTTCTCACCTATGAGTTCATTTAGATGCTCAACTGGGAGTGTCGCAGTTAAATGGAGTATAGCGCGTCCACGACCCCACCTTGCATCGATGATTCTTTAGGGTACGCCTCTTGGAATGTTTTTTTAATTATATTACATATATTCATGGTCTTAGACACTCTAATCAATTAACTGATACAATGGCAAATCATGTTTTATATTGGCATCTTTCACACACACAAATATAAAAGCACACACATATACACACATGTAAATATAATTGTAAAAAATTTATTCACTCCATAAGGAAAAAAAAATGTATATATATAATATGTCCCAAAATTATGTCAAAGTACAAAATGTAGTTTGTAAAGCTTTAAAAGTGTCAAGTATACATCGTCGAGCTTAATCCCTCAATACATATGGGAGATACAAAAGTGGGTTCCCTCGGCATGCATAATGTCCAATACTAATCTAATCTCTATGACTATTGGCCCTAGTATAGTACACTACGGCATTGGTCAGACTCCAGAATAACTGGACCCATGCCCTGAGTACTCCCACTACATGAGTCTGCATGGATGGTGGCAGATCCTCAATCTCTGTCATGGGCACGCTACGGGTGAGGGCTTTCATGTTTCTCTCTACCTACCTCGGTACTCTCTCACCCTTTGTTGATGATGGCCCTGCCTCTGCTCTGGATCCTCTTAGCTAGATATGATCTCGAGGATAGTGCCTAGTCCGAGGGAAGTTTGTTGGTCGCATTGGTCCCACATCTATACATAACGGGTTTTAAGTTAGTACTGTGACATTACCAAAAACATGTTTTCTTTTGAGTTATAAAATTGAAATATTAAAAAGATAAAAATTAAAAAATTTAGTACGTACCTATCTCGCCTTGGGATGCACCAGGGGGCATAGGCATGTCTGGGTCTCTTAACAAGATAATACCTGCATATGGATAGTCCTCGATGGCGGGAATCTGGTGTTTCCACCAGTCAAAGAACTTGTCATCATATGACTCGCATACCCCCCCTCCTCCCTGGAGCGGCATCAAGGCATCCCATCTACACAATGCTAGAAAGGAGGCTATGTGTCCCCACACACCCTCCCCCAGGCTCATGCCTATCACTCTTTCAAAAAATAATGTGCATAGCACTCTCCCAAATCCAAAGATTCTCTTGTCTCGACTTGCACTCTGTCAATTGAATTTTCATATAATTGATCATGGTGGTGCTCCAATCAAATATAATTGGTTGTAGACACTACACTGCACAATGCATCTGGGATCGAGAGGCCTGATGTAGAGAAGTGGATCCCCCCATCCACCCAATCAAGTATAGTACCAATATGAAACTCATATTCTCAATCTTTTGTATCAGAACTTGAGATCCCACCTTCTTTGTGTCAGCCTCACAATACATATCAATATAATGGGCTATGTTATATGGCCCACAAGGGAAAGTATCCAAGTTTATCGATTCACCCCTCCTAGAGATTCCGGTCAAGAAGTAAATTTCTTTAGTGGTTGGTGCTAGTGATTGGCCTTCTATCATAAAGGCCTCTGCATCAGGGTTCCAATACTCTACCAGATGGTTCAAAATTCTTGGTTGAGCTCTCATAAGGGGACAACAAAATAATTTCCATAATCCACATTGTTTCAGTGTATCCATTGCCTCTAGGTTGTCCTCGACCATTTTTTCAACCTCTTCACGTTCTCTTTCCCTCCAATGCACATACAACTTGAGTCATGCAACCATTTTTAGGAGTTAGTGTTTCTTTTTTTTTCAAATTTTTTGAGCATGTACGTGCCCTTTTTTTATAACAATCACGTATGTAATCTTTCCAAGAGTGTCTCATCTTGTGTACATATGCACATTGACTGTGAAAAGCGCATGTACACTCACAACTGTGTAGAATTTTGGAGAGTGTAGCCCCCAAATATTTCTAAAAATTGAAATAAATGAATGGAATTGCAATTAAAGGGAAGGATTACTTACTTGGCCCAAGAACGGGTTGATTTCCTCCACTGATGCTCTCCAAATGTCCAATTTAAGCAAGAGGGTTTTGACTAGTTTTGGGAATTTTCAAAGTGCAATGGTAAAAATGACCCTTTTTACCTCTATTTATAGATTTTTTGACCCTGTTTTGACCTGGTTTGGCCCTGCTTTCTTCTTTTTTGTTGTTCGGTGGATGTTTTGGTTCTTCTTGGTGGAATTTTGGTCATTTAAACATCTTGTGTCCTTTGGATTTGGTATTTTTTATGGATGGGTACTACTTATACAGTCCTTTGACGAAGTTGTCATTTTTCTGTTTGCATTTAGGATAGGTTCACATTGCCTTGTATTTTGCATTCTATTGATAATTTCTGCTTTTCCATAGAGTCGACCCCACCAATGTGAGACACAAAAACTTCTATACTTATTTAGAAGTGTCGTAATTAGGTGGTATATCCTTTCCCTTCATGGATGCCCTAGGTGGATTCTTGTGTTGCATTCGACGTCCATGTTGTGAGTTTATTGTAGGCTCGGGAGTCCTTTTTAGCCCCATCATGACTCAGTTCTACACCTCATTTATCTTCTCAAATAATTTTCCTGGCTTCAACCCATGGAACTCCCCTAGAGCATGGTTTGTTTCCTTTCAATCTCATTTAAACTATGAAAGTGACATCTAGCGAGAGATTTTTTATCCTTTTCGACCTCTCTTAGATTACGTACGAAAAGGAGCCCCCTTGGATTCCTCTTTAATCTCTTTTCAGACTCCCTAAAATTGAAAATATTATCGAGCGATATTGTTTACCTTCACGCTCGTCAAACTGAAATTTGAAGGAAAATATTTCCATCGATCGTTTACCCCTTTTCAATTTGGATGGTGTTATCACTGAAATTTCGTCTGCACATGGCGACAAGAACTCCACATCATCAAAACAGCAATGAAGTCATTCATGGCACTGAATTAAGTTCACAGCATTCCAGAAAGGTCAAAA
>JZKD02S1207735.1:0-12517 GCA_000966675.3 Picea glauca | reverse complement strand
TATAATAATAATAATAAGGGTCTTTTAATAAATAATAACTAGTAGGCGGGACCCCTTGTGACTCCCTTTAATTTCTTAACAAAAATAAACACAACTAGACAATAAATCAGACACACCCTTCCTTGTGGCTCCCATTATCATTTCCATAATTTGAAAATTAAATATCAATGATATTTTAAATCATATCCAAACATATAATATCGAAAACATCCAAAAATAGTATGTTGTCCAAAACCTTCAACAGTCCATTGTTCTCAATAAAATAACAATAAAGTATAATAAAAAATTGTGTTTGCCACTTTGAGAGGAAATTTTCCCTTTGTTGTTGGTATCCCCTTTTGACTTTCCTGAATTATCCTTAGGCTATGTAGAGCCTTGAGGCTTGATATCACTGATGACATGAGAATAGTCATCTTTCAAGTGAATGTGGGATGAAATAAATTTGGTTGAATCACTTGAGGGAGAGGAGGGGGCAGCGACAACTTTTCCTTTGTCATGGATGTGGTGGGCTTCAGTTTTTGAGTCTTTTGCTTGCATGGGATAATTGTACATGTGAGTGTGTAGTGGAAATCTATCTATTTGGGTTAACAAGTGGAGGAGGAGAAGGTAGAGACAAATTTGCCCATCCATGATGTTGGGAGACTGTTGGGTGATCAATCTCCTACCATCCGTCATTCTTGGGAACTTCAGGTTGCAATGAAACATGAGGGGGAATAGGGATACCAAGGACATGTTGGGGTTGGAAGGGATGCCTCTCTGGTCTAGGTTGGACTAATTATTGTCCAATCCAATTGAAAAATTCATCTTAAAAGAGTTGGTTTAACTCTTGAGGATCTTCATTGAAATGTATTGAGAATCTGGGCCTTCTAGGCCCTCTGTTTCAATTCCCTCTACCCCTGTTATTTTGGCCATGACTTCCTATGTTGAATAAGATCATCTTATATGAAACATTTATTATCAAATAGCTTCTTAAACAAACCATAGATGGCATCTCTTAATATGAAACAAAGCTTGGCTCAACAATTACATCAAACCCATGCAATCCAATCCATAAAATTCATTCAATAATTGTCACTGAGCAGGGGGTGAATTAGGGTTCTGGGATATCTGAGGGGATTGTATTGAGAAAAAAAGTGAGAAAATGAAAGGGAGTAAGAACACGATTACTGCTCAACAATTCATTGAACAATGGATTGTGCAACAATAACCAAATCATATCAGTGGTGATCCATCTTTGTTTTATTTCTTAATCACTATAATACATAGTTTTAATTTAATTTTAAGAACAGGGCATGCAAAATGAATCTGGGATTGTGAGGGGATTTGTATTGAGTGAAAAAGTGATAAAATGACAGGGAATTTGATGGATACTGTTCATAAAATAAATTAAATAAATAAACAATCATAACTCTGTTCAAAATTAATCCAAAAAGCATCCACTTCCAAGACCAACATTCATTGTTCCTCAATTGTATACAAGATTGCTTGTTGTTTCAATAATTAAATTTCCTAGAATTCCTTAATTTATAACATTCTATGCAATTATAACTTATAAAAACTTTTTCCATTCAACAGTACTATTTATTTAAACGATGATCTCTTCCTTTTAAAATAAACAAAACATGCACAACAATATGCTCAATTTTATCCCTGAAAATCAATAATGCACCACGATAAGCAATCAACAGTCATTGTTCATCAATTGCAATTAGGCCCGATTTAAATGTACACAAGTATATTTTCAAAAGCGTGGAAAGACTTAAAAGTATGTCCGATCATACATAGGTCTTCAATCAATCAATTGAAAAAATCTTGAATTGATAATAACAATCAACCCAAACGTAAACCCTGATATTGATCTATGTGGGTATAACTTTTTAAACAATTGATAGTATGCACGATGATTCCAATATAACTATCTCATATATGAAGTGAACAGAACCAAACTGACACACATACACCCTTTTTAACTTTCCATAACCCTGATCGGGCTTAGTGAAATGCAAACAGGTGTCTTCTTATGCAATCAAGACCACGCTAGATAAAACATAGTGAGAGAAACCATAACGAATAGGAAGACAGTCCTCAACTGTATTCAACCACTCATTTTCATTCTTAATTGTTCAAACAATTTTATCACAGAAGGGCCAGACAAAGACTCAATGAGAGAGCACATGTCTTTAAAATTCCATAACCATTTAACAGATAAACCAATACTTGAAAACCCTAGAAGGTGCCCAAGGAGATCAGAGACAAGTTAGATTTTAAATGGAGCTCTATCAAAATAAAATGCAGGGAGGAAACACAATCATGTTTGTCCCTTTAAACAAAAATATAGATATTTGACAGTCTTCCAAGACTTATATCCATTTCACCATCGATTAAAAACCATAGGCCAAAAAAAAAATTTGAAAATGAAACAGCAGTGAGCCACACAGTCCTTCGACTTATTACTCCAATCTCTTGAAGGAACCAATAGTTAACACCCTAGGAGAGCAGAGACAGTTAGAGTAAAATAACCCAGTGCACACAGGTGCCTCTAATACTTACAGATAAGAGACACGGGTTAACTTAACAGTGGTGGGTATTTAAAAAACATAGAGATATAACATCTCTTTCCAACACCTGAAAATATGAACAACTTTTGACAGCCACAACAATGAGGAAACACACATTCTTGTGAAAGAATGCCAAGATATAACCTATATTAACGTTCGGGGCCAACCAATAATGGATCTTGGGATGCTTTCAGTGAAAATATAGTAAGAACGTGCTATCAACCACAAATCTGGGTTTAAATAAAAGAACATACAAACTGTTGGCAGTTTCTTTGCAACTGGACAAGAATTACCATGAAAACCGAGAGGGAAATGAGTTGACAGACATTGATACACAGAACGGTGAAATAAAACCCTCAACCATCAAGATCAGAGCCTTATTGCACCAATTTCACTATTATTCCATAGAGACCCATCGTAAAACCACACCGACCAAGAAAACAACCAATGCACAAACTTAATAATATCCATTTCTTTGCTTATAGTTTCCAACATTTTACAATCATCACAGAGAGCCATAACACCACATTTACACACAGTAAAAAATCTCAAGAACACGTAGAATCTGAGCATCATTAAGACACCATTTGGTTCATAGAATAGAGACTACATCATGGATGGAGAGAAAATAATCATACTTGTGGGAAGAACGCTTAAATTATGAGTTGGTCGATCTTTTCCTTCCAAAAAACTTGAAAACATGGAGCTTCACAACCAACAGAGAGAAATTTCAGCAATGGAACAATGCTAGGGTGAGGGGCGATAGGCAAGGTTTGGAGTGACATGCAATAAATGCATGTCACTTCCATCACCTGGCCCCATTCAATTCAAAGTACGAGATATCCCAATAAGCATAGCATCCACCAATAAATCAAACCATATAACCAATGCATAATCAATGCCAATCCATCGTAAGATCTGAGACCATATCTATTGTGTAGTGCACCATCTGATCTATTTCATACATTAACCCTGGCCATAAATCCACACAATAATCCATATCAACATTGCTATATGCGCCTCCATTGAAATTTGCATAGTTCATTAACCAAACCATAGTATAATAGTTAGGACTAACACTTAATTTTTTCATTCGAAATTTGCATATAGTCTTTTATTATAGCTCAAGGATTAATACACAGTTTCTTTCCTTTTGTTTGAACTATAGAACCTTTCCATAATTCCCTTTGTTTTGATCATGCTACCATTAAGTATCCCTTGCATATATGTAGCTAAGTAATCAACATAAGAATTAGTAATAAGGTTATATCATAGCAAATGTAAACAACATGATCCTCGTACCCATAGAAATTGTTTATTGTCGCAAGTGATTATCCAAAACCATTCCACAATAATGAATTATCCACTGATCACCATGCCAAATGAAACCAAAACTGCATCATAAAAAATGTAGAACTATGTAGACAACAACAGAAAAACATGTGTAATATGTCTATCCTTGCGCCTCTAGTCTAAAAGGGGGTCCCACCTACTAGTATTATATTATTAGCATAGATAAATAATAGAGATTTAGAAATACTTTGCCGGAGGAATTCATCGTTATGATTTTAATCGTCAACACCTCTTACTCATTTACACTAAATGTTGCTTGAATATTTATTAAGTAGAGTAGAATATTATTTGCACTAGGATGATTAGTTGACGATTAGATGAGATTGATGAGCTAGTTTGGATTGTGGTTTATGTTGGGATATGGGAATTAGACACTTCCTTGTTCCTTGGAACATTTGTCAGCCCTAAGACCTTAAATGGTTAAAATCAATTGGAACCTAGGCTTGAGAATTTCTTATGTGTCCTAGAGGTCCTAACCTTGCAGGGTAGGTTGGACGGGTAGCATCTTAATTCATTTGTATGATTATATTTATGAGATGAGTTGAGACATTTATGATTCACATTGTTTATGAGTCATCATTTATTATATGAATTCAATGATTATGGGCTGCTATTTATTCATGTTAATGCATCGATATGTGTATCGTTGTTCATTGAAATAATGTGTTGCCTTTATGTCGCGAATGACTGATAATGTGTTGAAATTGTTCCATTAATATATTGGATGATGTGTCAATGATATAGTTAATAATTGTGATGTATATTTCCTAACGCAAAAAAAAATAAAATTACATGTTGTATGTCGCTTTGGTTGTTGTAACTGAAGTCTATTACATGTGGTATCATAGTGAGTTCAACCCCATGACTTGGGATCATTACACCTTCCTCTATATCAACACTTGATTATAATTTGTCACTGACTAATTTGATTTGTATTCATTGTTATAACCCTAAATTTATCTACATATGCATACCTGGCCTTTGGCCCTCTTACTTGCATTTTTTGCCAAGAAATCATTGAGTTGCTCTTCTAAAAAACCCATTTTTTGAAGATGTACGTGCCCTGCACCAATAATTCCCACAAACATATGCTTGTTGCATCACTACAGCCAATGTATGTATGCATGATGCACCACTACAACCCGCATATACTTGCAAAAGTTGCAAGGAATTCGTTGAGATTACAGGATATTGGGTAGTTTCCCAACTAATCCACCATTTATAGCCCATCACCCAACCGAATAACCATCATTTTGTCATATAAAAGGAGGTATTGGGGCCTCATTCCAGATCTAGACATAAGAACAGTGAAAATCTACCCATTTCACATCCCCTCCTTGCCCCAAGTAATTGCAACCCTTTTGTGAGAATTGCCTAAACATTCCCCAATTAGCCCTTCTTTCTCCATCATAATCCATTCACTTCCCAAGAAGAGATCTGAAGGTTGAGAGGAGAAGACATATATAGGTGCACATGGAGCTTGGTGAAGAGGATCCTGGACCAGGTTCGTGGAGAAGTAGCCAGATTTGGTTGTAAAGGTATAATCATTGAGTTATTAATAAAAGAAGTACTTCTCCTATCCCAAATCATGGTTTATTGAATGCTTTTAATGGTTTATGTTTTCACATTATAACATCTAACCCTTATTTGTATATGAATTGCATGTTTTTATCTTTCTGTGTGCATATCTTTGAATGCAGGCCATCCTTGGGAGGAGGCGTGCAGTCATCGAAGCTTTCAAGCGCGAGAGGATCACCATCGGACGCGAAGTAGAGTTATAGTTACCCGATCCTTCTCATCTTTGATTTTCTTGTATGAGTCTTGGGTATGTTTGGGGTAGTTAGAGAAGTAGTTGACTTTTTGATGGTTAATTGATCTACCTACATTGTAAACCCTGGTGTAGTCATAGGGGGGTTTTTCCCACTAGCCGAATTGGTGACCATATTGGGCAAGCCTCTAGGGTTTTAGGGGATTTTTGGGTGTCTGATTGGTTTTTCTACCTTTCAAGTTTCTGTTGAGTCTGCTGAGTCTTTTAAGGGATTATGGTCACCTTTTGGTGCCATACCAGTTCTCTTCGCCCTGTCAGTCAGTGTATTTTTATTTTTTTTTAAGTAAATATAGAGGTGTATGTGCCATACAATGGGTCAACACGCGTACATATGTGCCATGTCTAGTAAACAACCCGTGTACATACGCAAGTTGCTGAAACAACAGTAGCGTACCTGGTTCAAGAAATTGTTTTTGCAAAAGAGGAATCCAACCTCTTTCCTAATTGAGGTTTATACTTTTCAGGGTTTCTTGATCGAGTTCAGTGTCTCTGTTTTTACATTCATAACTTGGGTTATATTTCAGTTTCCTTGTCTTTTTGAAGTTTCTTGTGTTTACTTCTGAAAGGGTTTTAGGCGAGTCTTTGAATCTTTGATCAGCATGTTTGGTGTCTTTAGTGATTCCCTATGATCCGCAACAGTTCAAAGGTTTGTTTCAGTCTTGTCTTGCAGTTCTTTTTCCCCCTTTCATTTTCTTTGAAAAAAGAGAAAAAAATATTTATTTCAAGTTTTCCCTGTTTGAAGCATTTTCAAAAAAAAAGATTTTCCATTCTTAGTTTGGTAAAGTAGTTGGAGTTATTTATTTTACTTGATAGGAAAAAGAGTTAAATTTTTAAGTTCTTTATTTATTTCTTAGAACTTAAGTAGCTCGTAGTTGAGAGAAATTTCGTTTTAGGTCTTCTTTTTAAAGATCTTGAAAAACGTTAGTTATGAAAAAGTTTGTTACAAAGAGTTAGTTGTAAATATTTACTTTTGACTAGAAGTAATTTTTCTTTCAGAGTTTCATCTTTTTCTCCTCTTTTCGTCTCTCACAAACATCACTAGTTTCACTGCCATATCCTTTGAGTTAAACAAGCCATTAAAACGAACACTAAATCTAAAATTAATTAGAATTTTATGTTTGTAGGGTCAATAAACTAGTTTAGGGTTAGAGCCTTGAATTAGGTTGGAGAGGAAACTCTTCAAGGATTTTAAACAAACATTGGAGTCAGAGCTAGGGAGTGTTAAAGTCCAATGACATGAAAGTTATTCGAGACCCCCCTCTAACACAAGGACTAAACATGAGGTCGCATAAGGAAAGGAAGTGAATATAACCCCTCCAAAGTTGGACTAAACGTAGTGGGGAATGCATATTGAGGATATGTCATGGGATACTTTCGCTCGCATTTGCCTACGGAACTTCTTGGAACTCAAATCCATTCCAAATCCTCAATTGTCTTTCGGAACACTTTATTTTGATACCCTTGGTGGGTTTTGGACTTGTTATCCTGCTCATTGTGGTCCACCCAACTATCGACTATACCCACCTAGTGACTATTTGCGAGCTGGAAACTTTGTTGCCTTTATTATAGGGACTTACACAGGTCACTACAGGGGTATACCATGGTACCTAGGGTAGACTTTGGGTCATACTTTGCAGAGTATACTCGGAGGGTGCTTCCATGTTCGAGTTGCACTTACACCAGTAAATTTATCTAGTGTTGGTTGGCGTAACTTTTCTTCCAACTAGATAGTAATTTGCTTGGTTTATCTTGTAGGAATTGTTCTAGTGTGTGTTTGGTTTTAAAAGCTAGTTAAATCCTTACTGTGTCATTGATATTTTCACAATGTGGAAGATCAAGAGCTCTATTAGTCACAAAGGCTTTAGGGCCTGCTGCCAGTTACATTAGAGCCACCACTGCCACCATTACGATGAAGAATTGACCAACAAGGGTCATTTGAAGTGACCGGACCGCAGGAAACTATGTTTGAGCCTGCTCAAAGAGGAGATTAATCGAATCCATAGGAACCTATTGTTTCTGACCTTGAAGTGGAATCTCTCAGGTCATCCAACCCTCTGATCATTAACTTGTCATTGCCAATATTGGTACAAGTTGTCCCTCCAAGAGTAACACCTTATGAGTGTCAGATAGTTTTACAAGCAGCTATGGAAGAAAATGTTGCTACTTTGTCAAGGAGTCCTCACACTCCCTCTTCGGCTACTACTACAGGGGGTATATTACCTCCTAACCCACCTTCGTCGGTCTATACCACAACAGTCTCGAACCCCTCTATCTCGGGTAGTGGTCTGATATCGTCATTGGTGACGACCACTGCTCCATTTACGTAGAGTGCGACGGGCCCTCCATTTTCATATGGGATGCCCGACTTTGATTCGAACTTTTTCCTTTCCTAATCCACCTTACATACCATGGGTCTGGGGGCATGGAGCTCCAATGCTCTCATGCAAGGGTCTATTGGGGGCACCTAAGCTTCCTATAATGCTATCCCTTATGGTGGGGTTCACATACCACCTCTTTCCCCTTCGCTCGGTGGTGTTTTCCAGCAACCCATCGGGCCGAACACTAACTACAGCTTGTTTGGAGTAGGTAGTCTAGGAACTTCATCTTACACTATGTCGGTGGAATCCATTTTGTTCTCTTTGTTCGACACGTCTGGTAATAACACTTTTTCTTCGGTTTCCATCTTAGTCGGGGGAAACCCTGGTTTTGGACAACAGAATCTTGTGCAGGGTACTATTCCTACATAGGGGGAAAGTACATGATTTTTCTCCTCACAAGGACTTTGGAATCCTTGGTAGGGATCAGTTCCCTCACAAGGGATTTTGGTCAAGGGAAACCCCTTCCATGGTCAATGGAACCTCGGGTAAGTCTCAATACCTATGTCCACCGGATCGACTGGGGGAAACCCCTTCCAAAAACTTTGGAACACAATGTAGGGAGAAATCCCTGCCCAACCCATGTCATCAAATTATGGGAATCAGTCGATGATATCCCAACAAACGCAATTTATGTATGATGTTCAATGCCACAATGTCTACCAAAACCCTGGTCAACAACCCAAATTTTCCTGGCAACCTGGTGCCAGTCAAAATCCATGCCCCCTATTTCCTGTACATAGTACCCAACCCAAACTACCATTTCTAGCAATGTTACATATTCCATACTTGTCAAGGTTTCTTAACAACCATATTTGTCATGATCCACATTGGCCTCCCATGTCAACTAAGTTTCCCTCGGATATTATGAAATTCGAAGGCAAGCCTCACGAAGATCCAGGTGATCAAGTGACAACTTTCCACCTATGGTGCTCGTCAAAATAGTTGCGAGATGACTCTGTATAGTTGCACATGTTTCAACTCACTCTTATCGGGGGTGTTGTGAAATGGTACATCAAGCTCGACTGCTCAAGATATTCTTACTTTAGCGACTTGGCGATGGTTTTCCTAAACCATTTCCAACTACCCTAGAGATACGATGTCGGCACCAAATTGTTGGCCAACTTTGAGCATACTAAGGCCGATCATATCTCAGATCACATCCAAGAATAGCGATGTCGAAAGAGCTTGATTAAGGTACAGGTCCCACTGGATTTCCTATTGGAGTGGTTCCTGAAATCTTTGGTACCAGTTTTATCCAAGAATGTTGCAAATTCAGGAGTGTTTCCATAGGAGGAGGCGATAATGAGAGCGCAAAAGCTCGAACTGATTTACTCTCAGTCTAGCTTACTCTATGATATCTTGCCATATGTACCACAGTCCATCCTCGAAAAGACCAAAAAAAAGTATGGACCACATGTTGATGGTATAGTTGGTTCAACACAAGGAAAGTCCACTGATTTGTTGTTGAATCAATTGCAACAATTGTCAATACAAGATACAGTGGCCAGCCAGACTTCTGGTTCGGTTGTTCCCCCTAACCAAACATTGTAAATACACAGTGTGTAGTTGATGAACCCAAAGGCCAACCAACAGCCTGAAGGAAAGAAAAAACAACAAAACAAGAAGGGTAAGAAGGATAAGAAGCCTAATAAAAATGCTAGTGGGGGCAACACAGAGAAGAGAAAGTTGAAGTATTCATGTAACCTTTTCATAGAGGACCATATGACTCACCAGTTCCCTTGACTTGTAGAGGCCCAAAAGCTATTGGCGCAACAACAACCTGTTGTGTTGACGAATCCATTCCCACATGGGTAAAACATGGCTCAAACCTCAGCCTCTTCGAGCGTGGATGGGGGTAGTTAGGGACCCCCCGCATATTCTGGTAATACCTCGGTCATGAATTTTTATATGGTAAAAGGTAACGCTCATACAAAAACTAGGACCCAAGATTACAGAATGTCTAAATCTGTCGAGAAGGGTAAAGAAGCCACAAACCCACCAGTTCCTCTCCAGATCGAGAGGACAATGGGAGAAACAATGAAATGCATCCCGAAAGGTGCGTTCAAGAAATATTCTCACAATCTGAACGTGAGGGTTGCCCATAAATACTCTGTGGTGGAAGATTTGGCACAAACCCCATACATGATGTCTTCTTTGGAGGTCCTCCAAAGCTTCCCTTTGTAGAGAAAGGATATGTTATCTGCCTTGGGATCTGTAGAGACTTGTAACCCGGGAACGATCGTTCTCGATCCAACTGACTTAAAACCTAATCTCCCTTACCACATTTTGTTTTAGATAGTAGTGTCTCACACCACGAAATATTTTACACGGAATATCTTTCGCAGGGTGGTTGATGAGGGTGCCTCGACTTGCGTGATGTCGTTGGCGTGTTGGAAGGCCATTGGCCAATCCATTTTGTCTTTGTCACCTACTTTGCTTACTGATTTCAACTGTCATTCTTTTAGACCACATGGAATCATCCCTTCTTTCCCCATGCATTTAGGAGGGAAGATCGTGTGTTTCAATGTCTTAGTGTATGATGCGCCTCTCGATTACAACCTTTTGTTAGGAAGGAGTTGGACCTATGCTATGTGTTAGCGCCACCATTTTTATTTCCAGTTAGAGTCTATTCTAAGTCATGTTGTGACCCATGTGTCCAAACATGTGAAGTCAGGTATGTAGCACCGTAAGGTCGAAGTTAGGAAGTGGTTGGTTGGCCCTTAGAAACTGGAAAGGATGTCAGAGTCGAAACTTGTATAAGTGGTACGGGTATGTCTTTTCCAAAGATTTTTAGTCCTGTTGAGAAACCATTTTCTACATGCCCAAGTCGAATCAAGTAGTCAATGGAAGTCACATCGACAAGTACAATAGGTTATTATCAGTTCATCATGAAGGTCAAAGGAATGAAAAATCGCGGCATTCATATCATGCATGCCCAACAAACCTTATCACATGTATACTACACTCGGGTATTTTCCATGGAAAACCTGCAACTCGAATCAAAACATCTCATCACCATGAATTCATTATCCTCCAACATGAATCCTTCTCCTATACAAATCGTTATAAATCTCATATGATTGTCATTCTTTCCAGTCGTAGAACCAGGCCTGAACTCCATTTGCAATTTCCCTTGCCAGTCCAGTTTGTTCAAAACCCTCCCCCTCCACATCTGTTGGATATACTACATGCAGAATACACACTGGTCGTACCATGGCAACCTATCAGGCGTGAGGAAAGGCATGTGGAGCAACGAAATTGCAAGTTTGAAGTCCCAAAACGACTGGGAATCATTCTCACATATAGCAGGCATTCCCAAGGATGTGAAGGGATTATCCCTTTACCCATAGAGAAGACCATATCAAACCATGCAAAACCTAAAGCGGAGGGATTTGCACAGGAAGGGAAGATGATAGAAGACCCATATTCTCAATAGAAAATTCCTCGAAGGAGGAGCAGGCCAAGGAAGAACAAGGAAGTTGTGGAATCTTGATTTCCAAAAAAGCCACTTGTATGATCGAAGACTGAAGAACTACTCATGCATGCCATCCAGCGAGAGCCTGCTAGAGGATCGAGTTGCAAAGACAGGAGCAGAACAAGGAAAGAGGATATCACAGGAAAAAATGATCAAGAGCCATCTCAGAAATTGAAGCAGGAAAAGCTAGCTATCACTGAACTCTATCAGGAAAACATGGAGTTGAGGCGGAAACTAGCGACAAGGACCATGGAAGCATCAGCAATCCAGGGTCGCAATGGAAATGTGGCATGGCTAAAAAGACAACTCAGAGAGGTGTGGGACACCATTGTACAACTGTGAGAAGCACAGAGATTGATGAAATAAAGGCATACATAGTATTCCAGAGAATGTGAAGTGATCAAGAAGGAGGCTCACGTGGCTCTCGCCAGCGTGCAGAAAAAATGAGCCTAGCTGACACTTGTCTCTGCATCTACGAACAAAAGATGAATCTTGGTAGTTTTGAAGGACATGTTTCACCAAATCACTCTACCTTTTGATAAAGACCACGACAATCAAACAACCACTCGTCATGCACATTTTCCAGTAAATGAACGCGCAACAGAAATCAAAGTCATTATAGTAGATAGCAAGTTCTTGACAAATGCTTGTTTGATTAGACACCTGATCAAAGGGATACACTCACAGAAATTTTCTTCACATCAAGACCTAACCGATGATCAGATCCTCGTGGCAGATTTTTGGATGGTCATGGGTAAACAAACGTGATTATTCTCTATTTTTGGGCAGCACCATGCGAAGAGTCTCCAACACATGCTACTCAGTTTTCCTAGTCTTAGGGTTAGCAGTTAGAAAGTAGGGTAGCCCAAGCAACACCCTCATTTATATATTTCATATTTTTGATGTAATCCAGGTTGGTTGGAAA
>JZKD02S1207713.1:0-12517 GCA_000966675.3 Picea glauca | reverse complement strand
GCGCTAGCTTTCAACATGGTGGAACATGTTGTTGGAGATGTGTTTATGTCTATGTAAAAGAGAAAGCTTGCAAACACTAGCTTTCCCCCATAGTGGAATGATGTTGTTCGAGATGCCCTTGTTCTTTTTCAAGAGGGAGAGATAACATGCACTAGATTTCCCCTATGATGGAATAATGTTATTCAATATGCACTTGTGCTTGTGTAAGAGGGAAAGATAACATGCACTAGCTTTCACCCACGGTGGAATGATGTTGTTCGAGATGAAATTGTGCTTGTGAAGGTGGGAATGCTAGCACACGCTAGCTTTCCCACATGGTGGAATGATGTCATTCGATATGTACTTGTGCTTTTGCAAGAGATAACGCTAGCATGTGCTACCTTTCCCCCAAGGTGGAATGATGTTCGAGAAACACATGTGCTTGTGCAAGACAAAAAACTAGCACACGCTAACTTTCCCAGCTAGTGGAATGGCGTTGTTTGAGATGAACTCGTGCTTGTGAAGGAGGGATAACTAGCAATCCTGTACATTGGAATGATGTTATTCGATATGAGCTTGTGTATGTGCATGGGATAGCTTTCCTCCTTGGTGGAATGATGTTGTTGGAGATGTGCTTGTGCTTGTGAAAGAGAGAAAGCTAGCACGCGCTAGATATCCCTCACAATGGAATGATGTTGTTTGAGGTGCGCTTGCGCAAGATGAAAAGATAGAATGCGCTAGCTTTCCCTCATAATGGAATGATGTTGTTTTTTGAAATGTGTTTGTGCTTATGCAAGACATAAAGCTAGCACACACTATCTTTCCACATGGTGGAATAATTTTTTCTGAGATGTGCTTGTTCTTGTGCAAAAGGGAAAGATAACACGCGCTAGCTTTCCCCCACAATGGAATGATGTTGTTCAAGATGCATTTGGGCTTTTGTAAGAGGGAAAAATAGCATGCACTAGCTTTCCCCCACAATGGAATGATGTTGTTTGAGATGCACTTTTTCTGCGAGAGGGAAAGCTAGCATGTGCTAACTTTCCCCTAGGTTGTAATGATGTTGTTAAAGATGAACTTGTTCTTGTGAAGGAGGGAAAGCTAGCGCGTTCTAGTTTTCTCCTATGGTGGAATGATATTCAATATGCACTTGTTCTTGTGCAAAAGGGAAAGCTAGCAAATATGCTAGCTTTCCCTCATGACGAAATGATGTTATTCGAGAAATTCTTGTGCTTGTGCAAGATGGAAACCTAGCATGCGCTAGCTTTCCCCGATGGTGGAATGATGTTGTTAGAGATGAAATTGTGCTTGTGAAGGAGGGAAAGCTAGCATGCACTAGCTTTCTCCATGGTGGAATGATGTTATTCGATATGCACTTGTGCTTGTGCAAGAGAACATGTTAGCTTTACTCCATGATGGAATGATGTTGTTTGAGATGTGATTGTGCTCGTGGAAGAAATAAAACTAGCACACTCTAGCTTTCCCCCATAATGGAACGATTTTGTTCGAGATGTGCTTGTGCAGGACAAAAACCTAGCACGCATTGGCTTTCCTCCATAATGGAATGATGTTGTTCGAGATGCTATTGTGCCTAGCTTTCCACACGGTAGAATGATGTTGTTGGAGATGTGTTTGTGCTTGTGAAAAAGGGAAAGCTAGCACGTGCTAGATTTCCCCCACAGTGGAATAATGTTGTTCGAGATGCGCTTGCACTTTTTCAAGAGGGAAAGTTGTCACACGCTATCTTTCCTGACGTTGGAATGATGTTGTTTGAGATGTGCTCATGCTTTTGCAAGAGGGAAATATAACATGCGCTAGCATTCCCCCACAATGGAATGATGTTGTTTGAGATGAACTTGTGCTTGTGAAGGAGGGAAAGCCAACATGCACTAGATTTCCCCCACGGTGGAATAATGTTATTCGATATGAACTTGTGCTTGTGCAAGAGAGAAGACTAGTATGTGCTATCTTTCCCCCATGGTGGAATGATGTTGTTTGAGAAACACTTGTTCTTGTGCAAGACAAACAACCAGTACGTGCTAACTTTCCTTGATGGTGGAATCATATTGTTCGATATGAACTCATGCTTTTGAAGGAGGGAAAGCTAACACATGTTAGCTTTCCCCAACATTGGAATAATGTTATTCGATGCACTTGGGCTTGTTCAAGAGGGAAATCTAGCGCTAGCTTTCCCCCATGATGGATTGATGTTGTTCAATATGTGCTTGTGATTATTAAAGAGAGAAATCTAGGACGTGCTAGCTTTCCCCCACAATGGAACGATTGTGTTTGAGATGCAAGACAAAAAGATAGAACACATTAGCTTTCCCACACAATGGAATGTTGTTGTTCAAGATGCTCTTGTGTTTGTGCAAGATGGAAAGAAAACACAAACTAGCTTTCCGCCACAATGGAATGATGTTGTTTGAGATGAATTTGTTCTTGTGCAAGATGGACAGTTACCACGTGTTAGCTTTCCACACAGTGGAATGATATTGTTTGAGATGCATTTGTTCTTGTGCAAAGGGAAAGCTAACATGCACTAAATTTCCATCTTGCACAAGATGGAAAGTTAGCACGTGCAAGATGAAAATTTAGCATGCGCTAGCTTTCCCTCATAGTGCTAGATTTACTCGATGGTGGAATGATGTTTTTTGAGATGGGCTTGTGCTTCTGCAAGAGGGAAAGCTAGCATGCCTCCCAATGGAATGATGTTGTTCGAGATGCACTTATGCTTGTGCAAGATGGAAAGCTAGCACACGTCCCCCCATGGTGGAATGATGTTGTTAGAGATGCGTGTGTGTGTGTGCAAGAGGAAAATCTAGCACGCACTAGCTTTTCCATGGGTGGAATGATATTTTTCGAGATGTTCTTATACTTGTGCTAGAGGGAAAGCTAGCATGCACTACTTTTCCCCTACGATGGAATGATGTTGTTTGAGATGTATTTGTGCTTGTGCAAGACAAAAATCTACGACACATTGGAATGATGTTGTTCGAGAAGTGCTTGTGCTTGTAGAAGATGTAAAACTAGCATGGGATAGATTTCCCCCATAATGGAATGATGTTTGAGATGCGTTTATGCTTATGCAGGAGGGAAAGCTAGCATGTGGTATATTTCACCCAAGATGGAATAATGTTGTTCGAGATGAGATTTTGCTTGTGCAAGAAGGAAAACTAGCACACACTAACTCTCTCCTAGGGTGGAATGATGTGCTTGTACTTATGCAATAGGGAAAGCTAGCATGCACAATTTTTACTCCATGGTAGAATGATGTTTTTCAATATGCATGTGTGCTTGTGCAAGAGAGAAAGATAACACACATGAATGATGTTGTTCAAGATGTGCTTGTGCAAGAGAGAAATCTAACACACTTGAATGATGTTGTTCGAGATGTGCTTTTGCTTATGCAAGAGAGAAAGCTAGAAAACACTAGTTTTTCCCCAAGGTGGAATGATTTTCAAGATGCACTTGTGCTTGTACAAGAGAGAATGCTAGCATGCACTAGATTTACCCCATGGTGGAATGATACTTTTCAATATGCACTTGTTCTTGTGGAAGTAAGGGAGAGTTAGTATGCGCTAGTTTCCCCCCAAGGTGGAATGATGTTTGAGATGCACTTGTGCTTGAGCAAGAGGGAGTGTTAGCACATGCTAACTTTAGCCCAGGGTGGTATGATGTTGTTCGAGATGTACTTGTGCTTGTGTAATATGGAAAGCTAGCACTAGCTTTCCCCCACGATGGAATGATGTTGTTCAAGAAACGGTTGTACTTGTGCAAGACAAAAACCTAGCATGCACTAGCTTTCCACCGCATTCGAATGATATTGTTCGAGATGAACTTATGTTTGTGAAGGAGGGAAATCTAGCACACACTAGCTTTTATCCACGATGAAATGTTGTTGTTCGAGATGAACTTGTGTTTGTGAAGTAGGGAATGCAAGCACACACTAGCTTTCTCCAGTGAAAATTTTAGGGGCTAAATTTCGCTCATGGGCTAATTTTCCATGGTTTTTCCAAAAAAAAGATTCGCTATTCTAAAAATGATTCGCCCAAATTCTATAGGATAAAATTATTTTACCTTNTAGTGGAATGATGTTATTCGATATGCATTTGTGCTTGTGCAAGAGGGAAAGGTAGCTAGCTTTCACCCACAATGGAATGATGTTGTTTGAGATGTGATTGTGCTTGTGCAAGAGACAAATCTAGCATGCATTAGCTTTCCCCACAATAGAATTATGTTGTTCAAGATGCCATTGTGCAAGATGGAAAGCTAGCACGGAGTAGTTTTCTCCCATAGTGGAATGATGTTGTTCGAGATGCATTTGTCCTTGCACATGGTGGAAAACTAGCACATGCTAGATTTCCACATGGTGGAATGATGTTGTTTGAAATGCATTTGTGCTTGTGCAAAATAGAAAGCTAACAAGCACTAGATTTCCCCAAAGTGGAATGATGTTGTTCAAGATGCACTTGAGCTTTTGCAAGAGGGAAATTTAGCACACACTAGCTTTCCCTGATGGTGGAATGATATTGTTTGAGATGCGCTTGTGCTTCTGCAAGAGAGAAAGCTAATGGTGCACTAGCTTTCCCCCACTACTGAATGATGTTGCTCGAGATGAACATGTGCTTGTGAAAGAGGAAAATATAGCACGTGCTAGATTTCCTCCATAGTGGAATGATATTATTGGATATGCACTTGTTCTTGTGCAAAAGGGAAAGCTAGCATGCTTTAGGTTTCCTCCACAATGGAATGATATTGTTGGAGAAACACTTGTCCTTGTGTAAGACAGAAAGCTACCTTGCACTATATTTACCCAAAGGTGGAATGTTGTTCGAGATGAACTTGTTCTTGTAACGGAGGGAAAGCTAGTATGCTCTAGCTTTTCTCCATAGTGGAATGATGATATTCGACATGCAGTTGTGGTTGTGAAAAAGGGAAAGCTAACTTTCCCCCATGGTGAAATGATGTTGTTCGAGATGTGATTGTGCTTGTGCAAGAGAGAAAGCTAACACGCACTAGCTTTCCCCCACAATGGAATGATGTTAGTTGAGATGTGCTTGTGCAAGATGGAAAGCTAGCACGTGCTAACTCTCCACCAAAATGGATTGATGTTGTTCGAGATGCTCTTGTGCTTGCACAGGACAAAAAGAAAACATGCGCTAGCTTTCAACATGGTGGAACATGTTGTTGGAGATGTGTTTATGTCTATGTAAAAGAGAAAACTTGCAAACAATAGCTTTCCCCCATAGTGGAATGATGTTGTTCGAGATGCCCTTGTTCTTTTTCAAGAGGGAGAGATAGCATGCACTATATTTCCCCTATGGTGGAATAATGTTATTCAGTCTGCACTTGTGCTTGTGTAAGAGGGAAAGATAACATGCACTATCTTTCACCCACGGTGGAATGATGTTGCTCGAGATGAAATTGTGCTTGTGAAGGTGGGAAAGCTAGCACACGCTAGCTTTCCCACATGGTGGAATGATGTCATTCAATATGTACTTGTGCTTTTGCAAGAGATAAAGCTAGCATGTGCTACCTTTCCCCCAAGGTGGAATGATGTTCGAGAAATGCATGTGCTTGTGCAAGACAAAAAACTAGCACACGCTAACTTTCCCTGCTGGTGGAATGGTGTTGTTTGAGATGAACGTGTGCTTGTGAAGGAGGGATAACTAGCAATCCCGTACATTGGAATTATGTTATTCGATATGAACTTGTGTATGTGCATGGGATAGCTTTCCTCCTTGGTGGAATGATGTTGTTGGATATGTGCTTGTGCTTGTGAAAGAGAGAAAGCTAGCACGTGCTAGATATCCCCCACAATGGAATGATGTTTTTTGAGGTGCGCTTGTGCAAGACGAAAAGATAGAATGTGCTAGCTTTCCCTCATAATGGAATGATGTTGTTTTTTGAAATGTGTTTGTGCTTATGCAAGACATAAAGCTAGCACACACTATCTTTCCACATGGTGGAATAATTTTTTCTGAGATGTGCTTGTTCTTGTGAAAAAGGGAAAGATAACACATGCTAGCTTTCCCCCACAATGGAATGATGTTGTTCAAGATGCATTTGAGATTTTGTAAGAGGGAAAAATATCATGTACTAGCTTTCCCCCACAATGGAATGATGTTGTTTGAGATGCACTTGTTCTTCCGTGAGAGGAAATCTAGCATGTGTTAACTTTCCCCTAGGTTGTAATGATGTTGTTCAAGATGAACTTGTTCCTGTGAAGGAGGGAAAGCTAGCGCGTTATAGTTTTCTCCTATGGTGGAATGATATTCAATATGCACTTGTTCTTGTGAAAAAGGGAAAGCTAGCAAACATGCTAGCTTTCCCTCATGACGAAATGATGTTATTCGAGAAATTCTTGTGCTTGTGCAAGATGGAAACCTAGCACGCGCTAGCTTTCCCTGATGGTGGAATGATGTTGATAGAGATGAAATTGTGCTTGTGAAGGAGGGAAAGCTAGCATGCACTAGATTTCCCCACGGTGGAATGATGTTATTCAATATGCACTTGTGCTTGTGCAAGAGAGCATGTTAGCTTTACTCCATGATGGAATGATGTTGTTTGAGATGTGATTGTGCTTGTGGAAGAAATAAAACTAGCAAACTCTAGCTTTCCCCCATAATGGAACGATTGTGTTCGAGATGTGCTTGTGCAGGACAAAAACCTAGCATGCATTGGCTTTCCTCCACAGTGGAATGATGTTGTTCGAGATGCTATTGTGCCTAGCTTTCCACATGGTAGAATGATGTTGTTGGAGATGTGTTTGTTCTTGTGAAAAAGGGAAAGCTAGCACGTGCTAGCTTTCCCCCACAGTGGAATAATGTTGTTCGAGATGCACTTGCACTTTTTCAAGAGGGAAAGTTGTCACACACTATCTTTTCCTGACGTTGGAATGATGTTGTTTGAGATGTGCTCATGCTTTTGCAAGAGGGAAATATAACATGTGCTAGCATTCCCCCACAATGAAATGATTTTGTTTGAGATGAACTTGTTCTTGTGAAGGAGGGAAAACCAACACGCACTAGATTTCCCCCACGGTGGAATAATGTTATTCGGTATGAACTTGTGCTTGTGCAAGAGAGAGGACTAGCATGCGCTATCTTCCCCCCATGGTGGAATGATGTTGTTTGAGAAACACTTGTTCTTGTACAAGACAAACAACCAGTACGTGCTAACTTTCCTTGATGGTGGAATCATATTGTTCGATATGAAATCGTGCTTGTGAAGGAGGGAAAGCTAACACATGTTAGATTTCCCCAACATTGGAATAATGTTATTCGATGCACTTGGGCTTGTGCAAGAGGGAAATCTAGCACTAGATTTCCCCCATGATGGATTGATGTTGTTCAATATGTGCTTGTGATTATTAAAGAGAGAAATCTAGGACGTGCTAGCTTTCCCCCATAATGGAACGATTGTGTTTGAGATGCAAGACAAAAAGATAGAACACATTAGCTTTCCCACACAATGGAATGTTGTTGTTCAAGATGATCTTGTGTTTGTGCAAGATGGAAAGAAAGCACAAACTAGCTTTCCACCACAATGGAATAATGTTGTTCAAGATGAATTTGTTCTTGTGCAAGATGGACAGTTACCACGTGTTAGCTTTCCACACAGTGGAATGATATTGTTTGAGATGCGTTTGTTCTTGTGCAAAGGGAAATATAACATGCACTAAATTTCCATATTGCACAATATGGAAAGTTAGCACGTGCAAGATGAAAATTTAGCATGCGCTAGCTTTCCCTCATAGTGCTAGATTTACTCGATGGTGGAATGATGTTTTTTGAGATGGGCTTGTGCTTCTACAAGGGGGAAAGCTAGCATGCCTCCCAATGGAATGATGTTGTTCGAGATGCACTTATGCTTGTGCAAGATGGAAAGATATCACACGTCCCCCCATGGTGGAATGATGTTGTTAGAGATGCGCGTGTGTGTGTGCAAGAGGAAAATCTAGCACACACTAGCTTTTCCATGGGTGGAATGATATTTTTCGAGATGTGCTTATACTTGTGCTAGAGGGAAAGCTAGCATGCACTACTTTCCCCCTACGATGGAATGATGTTGTTTGAGATGTATTTGTGCTTGTGCAAGACATAAATCTACGACACATTGGAATGATGTTGTTCGAGAAGTGCTTGTTCTTGTAGAAGATGTAAAACTAGCATGGGATAGCTTTCCCCGATAATGGAATGATGTTTGAGATGCGTGTGTGCTTGTGCAGGAGGGAAAGCTAGAATGTGGTATATTTCACCCAAGATGGAATAATGTTGTTCGAGATGAGATTTTGCTTGTGCAAGAAGGAAAACTAGCACTCACTAACTCTCTCCTAGGGTGGAATGATGTGCTTGTACTTATGCAATAGGGAAAGCTAGCATGCACAATTTTTACTCCATGGTAGAATGATGTTTTTCAATATGCATGTGTGCTTGTGCAAGAGAGAAAGATAACACACATGAATGATGGTGTTCAAGATGTGCTTGTGCAAGAGAGAAAGCTAACACACTTGAATGATGTTGTTTGAGATGTGCTTTTGCTTATGCAAGAGAGAAAGCTAGAAAACACTAGTTTTTCCCCAAGGTGGAATGATTTTCAAGATGCACTTGTGCTTGTACAAGAGGGAATGCTAGCATGCACTAGCTTTACCCCATGGTGGAATGATACTTTTCAATATGCACTTGTTCTTGTGGAAGAGGGAGAGTTAGTATGCGCTAGTTTCCCCCCAAGGTGGAATGATGTTTGAGATGCACTTGTGCTTGAGCAAGACGGAGTGTTAGCACATGCTAACTTCACCCTAGGGTGGTATGATCTTGTTAGATATTTACTTGTGCTTGTGTAATATGGAAAGATAGCACTAGCTTTCCCCCACGATGGAATGATGTTGTTCAAGAAACTGTTGTACTTGTGCAAGACAAAAACCTAGCATGCACTAGCTTTCCACCACATTCGAATGATATTGTTCGAGATGAACTTATGTTTGTGAAGGAGGGAAATCTAGCACACGCTAGATTTTATCTACGGTGTAATGTTTTTGTTCGAGATGAACTTGTGTTTGTGAAGTAGGGAATGCAAGCACGCACTAGCTTTCTCCAGTGCAAATTTTAGGGGCTAAATTTCGCTCATGGGCTAATTTTCCATGGTTTTTCCAAAAAAAAGATTCGCTATTTTAAAAATGATTCGCCCAAATTCTATAGGATAAAATTATTTTACCTTAAAAATCGCCAAAATTTTATACAAACTATATAGAATCCTTAGAAATTTGAATATTTTTACAAAAATATCGCCAAACATTTATAGTTGGCATATGAAGGATTACTAAGATTCACCAAGGTTTCTACATTTTAAAATAAATTTCGATCCTTAAAATCATCCATGAGCAATGATGTTATTTGATATGCATTTGTGTTTGTGCAAGAGGGAAAGATAGCATGCACTAGCTTTCCTGCACGATGTAATGATGTTGTTCGAGATGCACTTGCACTAGACGAAAAGCTAGCATGCAATATCTTTGCCCCACAGTGGAATAACGTTGTTTCAGATGTGGTTGTGCTTATGTAAGACAAAAATATAGCATGTGTTAGATTTCTCCATGGTGGAATGATGTTGTTCAAGATGCATTTTTTCTTGTGGAAAAGAGAAATATATCACACACTAGCTTTCCCCCACATTGGAACAATGTTATTCAAGATGCCCTTGCACTTTTGCAATAGGGAAAGCTATAATGCGTTAGCTTTCCCCCATAGTGGAATGATGTTGTTCTAATGTGCTTGTGCTTGTGCAATAGGTAAAGATAACATGTGTTGCCTTTCCTCCACAGTGGAATGAATTTGTTCAAAATGCACTTGTGCTTGTGAAACACGAAAAACTAGCACACGTTGGCTTTCCCCTGTGGTTGAATGATGTTTTTTTATATGCGCTTGTGCTTTTGTAAGTGAGAAAACTAGTATGCACTAGCCTTCCCATGGTGGAATGATATTTTTCGAGATGTGATTATACTTGTGCAAGAGGGAAAGCTAGCACATGATAGCTTTCTCTCATGGTGGAATGATGTTGTTCGAGATGTACTTGTGCTTGTGCAAGACAAAAATTTAGCACACCATGGAATGATGTCTTTCAAGAAGTTCTTGTTCTTGTGCAAGAAGAAAATATAGCATATGTTATCTTTCCCCCATAATGGAATAATGTTCAAGATGCATTTGTTCTTGTGTAAAAGAGAAATATAGGATGTGCTAGCTTCCCTCCATGGTGGAATAATGTTGTTCAAGATGCACTTGTGCTTGTATAAGAAGGAAAGCTAGCACGCACTAGCTTTATTCCATGATGGAATGATGTTGTTTGAGATGCATTTGTTCTTGTGAAAGAGGAAAAACTAACACGTGATATCTTTCCTCTAGAGTGGAAAGATGTTCAAAATGCGCGTTTGTTTTTGCTAGAAGGAAAACTAGCATGTGCAAGTATTCCTTTATTTTGCAATGTTGTTGTGGGAAATGTTGTTTTTTTGTGCTAGAAAGAAAGCACTCCTTCATGGTGCAATGATGTTATTGGTAGTGTGTTGAGAGGAAAACTAGTAGCACCAACTTTCCTTCATGGTGAAATATTGTTGTTGACAATGTGCTTGTGCTTATGTTATAAGGAAAGATAAAGGAAAGCTAGCATGTGTTAGCTTTTCTTTATGATGCAATGTATTTCTTGGCAATGCACTTGTGCTTGTACTAGAAGAAAATCTAGCATGTCCTAGCTTTCAATTGTGTTTGTATTAGAAGGAAATATAACATGTGCTAGCTTTGATTCACACTGAAATGTTGTTGTTGGCAGCACGCTTATGCTAGAAGGAAAGATAGTGTGTGCTAGCTTACCTTCACAGTGGAATGTTATTGTTGGAAATGTGCCAGTGCTTTTGCTAGAAGGAAAACTAACATATACTTTATTTCATTCATGGTGCAATGTTGTTGTTGGCAATGTGCTTGTGCTGGTGCTAGTTGAAAATCTAGCATATGCTATCTTTCCTTCATTATGCAATGTTGTTGTTCTTGTGCTACAAAAAAAGTTTCCTTCATAGTGCAATGTTATTGGCAATATGTTTGTGCTTATGCTAGAGGAAAGATAACACTTTCTAGCTTTCATTCATCATGCAATGCATTTTTTGGCAATGTGCTTGTGCTTGTACTAGAAAGAAAGTTAGCATGTGTTAGCTTTCCTTTATAGTGCAATGTTTTTGTTGGATATCGCTTGTGCTTGTGCTAGAAGGAAGACTAGCACACACTAACTTTCCTTATTGGTGGAATGTTGTTATTGGAAATGTATTGATGCTTGTGAAAGAATAGTTGGAACTAGCTTTCCTTCAGGTTACAATGTTGTTGTTGGCAATGTGTTTGTATTGATGATAGAAAGAAAACTAGCATGTGCTATTTTTCCTTCATTGTGCAATTTTGTTGCGGGCAGTGTTGTTGATCTTGTGCTATAAATAAAGTTTTTCTTCACTTTCATTGTGCAATTTTTTTGTGGGAAATGTTGTTGATCTTGTGATAGAAATAAAGTTTTCCTTCATAGTGCAATGTTGTTGTTTCCAATATGTTAGAAGGAAAGCTAGAAGGTGCTAGCTTTCCTTCATGGTGCACTATTGTTTTTGGCAATGTGATTATGCTTATGCTTATGCTAATGCTAAAAGGAAAGCTAGTAGGTGCTATCTTTCCTTTATGATGCAAAACGTTACTTAGAAATGCACTAGACTTGTTTGTAATAGAAGGAAAGATAGAATGTGGTAGCTTTCATTCATAGTGCAATATGGTTGTTGGAAACACGCTTGAGTTTGTGCTAGAAGGAAAAATAATGTGTATTAGCTTTCCTTCAAACTAGAATGTTGTTGTTGAAAATGTTCTTGTTCTTATGCAAGAAGAAAATATAGCAAGTGTTAGCTTTCTTTAATGGTGCTAGCATTCACAATTATTCCTTCATTGTGCAATTTTGTTGTGGGAAATGTTGTTGTTCTTGTGCTAGAGAAAACATTTGTGCCAGTGCTAGAAGGAAAGCTAGCATGTGGCAACTTTCCTTCATTATGCAATGTTTGTGTGGGAAATGTTGTTTTCCTTGTGCTAGAAAGAAAACTTTCCTTCATGGTGCAATGTGGTTGTTGGCAATGTGTTATAAGGAAAACTACCAAGCACTAGCTTTCCTTCATGGTGTAGTATTGTTGTTGGGAATGCATTTATGTTTGTGTTAGAAGGAAAGATAACAAGTGCTAGCTTTCCTTCACAATGTAATTTTGTTGTTGGTAATGTGATTATGATTGTGCAATCAATTCTTCAAGGGTGCCTTTGTCCCAACGATCACCATAGTTAGTGTTTTTTCTTTGAGTGTGTCCGTTGTTGGATCTGAAACAAGCTACAAAGATCCATGATGATGGAATACATAGTGTATTTAAATATGATGTTTTTGTTGGTTTTTCACTTGTGCTTGAATTGGAATAAAAGCTAATGGTTTATAGTTTTCCTTCTGACACAAGCACAGTGATCCAATCACAATCTTTTGA
>JZKD02S1207702.1:0-12517 GCA_000966675.3 Picea glauca | reverse complement strand
TAAATGAATAATACAAATATAGGTGACAATTTAGACTTAGTGATTGGTAAAGGTAAGCCATAGGCTAACAATCCCCCCCTCAATCACAAGTTCGATCAATAATACCAACAATAAATCATAAACCAATATCAATTCCAAGTCTTCATACTGAAACTCCTGATTTGAGCCCCAATAAAGAATTGCCTGAAAAACCATCAATATGGATGCCGAATTTGTTCATCTGAAATGAAATGGAAGAAAGATGAGATATGGAAGTGAACATCTGCAAATCTTAACATTCGTTGATTGCTTGACAATTTGATCATTTTGCCAAGTATTTGAGCTATAATAATCTGATGTCTTCTACTAATTGGTGAACATGTAGTATCACCACTCTACTATCAGTGTATCACTAAAGTGCTCTCTGAATCTGTGGTTTGGGATAACCACTAATCAATTGATACCATGTATCTGATGGTTTTTGGATGACCACTAACCAATTTCGACACTTTTAGGTGTCCAACAACATCTCAATGCATCACGTGTATGATTCAATTGAAAGTCATTGAACCATAATTCTGCCAAAGTCTGTCATCTCTGGAAAATCTCACTATGTAATCATGTCAGCTAGGATACATTCAATTTGTTTACTTAATGTAAAATCCAATCTGATGAGAGCGAACCAAGAGAAGTGAATCAGCTTCTAGTCTTACACATCCCTGAAAATGCCTGACAACTCAATCAAATGCCAAGTTGCAATGCGGAAGGATCCTCTTTTCCTCTGTTAGGTCGAATGACCATATTTGTGAACCAAACTGCCACATCAATGCTCTCAAAATCAAAATCAACATCTCAATTATGTATGATTCAACTTAAACTTATTGAACCATAATTCTGCTAAATTCTATCATCTACGTACCACAGTTGCCCATTTGGAAAATTTCATGCCCATATGACATATTTGATGTTTGTTGTTGTCGAAAATTTCTGTCTGAAAACTATCTTCAAGTCCATCATCAATTCCCCCCCTTGTCAGTTGAAAGGAGAGACCACAAGTGGTTTCATGAACCATCGTCACTGGAATTTTGAACTCCCCCCCTTAAGGTGCATGAGATTTTCATCATTGTACTCCCCCCTTCTATTCTCAAGAGAGTACCATACTTGTTCCATTTGAGTACAACACAAAGTGGGCATGCATAAAAAACCACATGTTATCTCATCCCGTGAGAGCCATGCTCAAAAGCTATGCCATAAAGGGACCACTTATGTGAGGTACAAAAATGTTATGTGCTACATGATTGGTCTATACTCGAGATTGAATTCTTCGTTAAGACTTATATAATTGCTTGGTTGTTGATGACCACTGCCAAAAATCAATCCACTCATAGTGAATATTCAATCTTGCAAGTTTCTTCAGTGTTGAACATATGTCTAAAGAATGGTTATGCTTGCCACAATGTTGGCATGGATGTAGATCAAAACATTGATTCTCCATGTGACCAATTCGATTACAATGTTTGCACTTATCATTATGATGTTGAACTTGAACAGGTGAAAGTGAATCTTCTTGAAGGAATCAAACACTTTGGAACTTGATTGGTCTGGAATAATCATGAATATGAAAGGTAACTTCCTTGTCATATCCAAGTCTTGTTCTATTCCTATTGTAAATTATTTCTTCCCAAGGTCTGATGATGGGCTTGGAAAGATTATTTTTAACCTGTTGTTTTGAAATCTGTGGAAGTTGATTCACTGCATGTTGTTTCAACATTGAAAGGTTTTCTTCACTAAAATCAAAAGAAAACTCTTGAAAAGTAGGTTCATGAATTGCTTCATCTTTGTTTGCATATGGAGTTGTCTTACTGAGTTTCTCCTTCACTGACTATTGATCAAAAACATCATCATCATCATCATCATCATCATAGAGAGGATTGTGTTGAACAAAAACTGGTTCAAAACACTTCACTGCTTGTTGATTTTTGAGATCTATCAACTCATCATTCAGTAGTTGGGATTGTGCTTGAAAAATTCTAACTTTAGCTTGTGTCACTTGCAAACAAGTTATCACTGATTGAATATTTGTTTTGTTCAATATCATTGTATTGTCTTCAGTGGTGTTTATTAGACTATTCGGTAACTCTAATAATTCTATATTGTGAGCCATTTCAAAACACTTAAAAGAGGTATCCTTGTACAGGTAGATCCTGATTACAATTTGACTCGACAAAATAAGGCTTATCTATAAATCTCTCACTTGAATCGCTCGCTTGAACTTCATGCTCGCTTGATTTTGTTTCACGCTCGCTTTTAATCAGTTGCTTGAACTTTTCTTTCTTCCTTCCAAGAAGTTGAGGGTGTCGGATACTACCAAAAATGCACCCAAAAACTTGATGTTTATAATGATTTGAGTTAAACTACTCGACCTTGTCAATTTCGACTCAAAATTACAATGACTCGAGAATAGAATGATATAATCAAGTTGTGGGTGTCGGGTTCAACCGAGAATGCACCTTAAAATTACAATTCAACTCAACTTGATTTCAAAAAGACAAGTAAACTTACAAATACATTATTGCAAGTACAAATCAACTTGATCAAGTAATATTACAACAAACATTGTTTGCAAATTACAATTTAACTTCAAATGCTCCATGATGTGTTGAGTTTGAAATCCTTTGATTTGTCCATTGTTGATGTGGTTGAGAATTGAATGTTTGAGAATGTTCTTCACATATGCTTGATCATATGTGCTTGATTTTCATTAATTTGTGTGCCTGAATTTGATTTCCTTGTACTCAGTGTATGATGCATTAAGTGATACATTACAAATGTGTTTATGTCAAAACTAGACATTAAACATCATAAATAAACCATGAAAATATTCACCACAACAAACTATGCAAGGTGTACCTAATATCCCCTTATTCAATTTCGGTCGGATCTAGGATACAGAACAAAAATACTTCAATTTTATTATCAGTATCTCTCTTACGAGACCACATACAATGGCAAGGCTACAATGTACTCTCTCCTTCACCATGCTTTAACAAGGCTTTCAATTCATAACATTTCTCTTCTTCTGTCAAAGACTTAATAAAACAATAAATGTCTTCAAAAAATGAGTTTATTTACAACCTTAGTTCATCACTCACTTACAAATTTTCCTAAGTCATAAAGAAATAACGAACATCTCTCACTCATTCTCACTCTCATTCACTAATGAGCAAAAAATCTTACATTTACTTAGCTCCATATCTTTATGTTAAAACATTTTTCGGTCCTTCATCTGGTCCTTCATTTGGTCCTTCATCCGGTCCTCAATATGGTCCTTCATCCGATCCTCCGTCTGGTCCTCAATCTGGTCCTTCATCCCGTCCTCAATCCAGACCTCAATATGAACAAATATTTTGCAACGATTTTGATAATTTAATATCAGTTGAAAAATAGTCCACCAAAATTGCACAGAAGGGGCTTCAAAATGGAGGACACGGAACAATCATATGACATGCAGAAGAGATATGAGTGGGTGAAATAGCACCAGTTTGCATTGAGATCCAAATAATCAGAATATTCTTGTTGAGATGATTATTTGCTTCAGATATGTGTTCGCCTTAGATCTTCTTTGATCTTCGTTTTCAATGGCAATGTAGCAACAACAGTAAATCGCATATCTACGTTCACATTTTTGTTATGGGCCCACCATGTTCAAATGGTTGAGTGGACCGTTAAGTGACAAACATTTCTCCATTCTTCACCCTGTAATCGCTTGATTTTCTATGCATGTTTAACCACTTTCTTGGCACAGCATTCTGCAAAGAGAATAAGAGCAATGGGGGCGGATTTAGGTCCATGTTGTCAATGATGCAAGCTCTGAGGTCACAAATAATATGTTCATGGAATATGCATCTGCGGGAACAGTGGCATTTCCACAGGTTCAAGAGACAATTGAGTACCACATTAGCATTTCTTTGATAAAGTCTGGCATAATTTGGCTTGACTCTCCCATAGATTTATATGTCGACGGTCAACAATTACACACAGAAACGAATGTGGGGTCGAAGGGGCATCAAATAAACATAGATACTTGGACTCAGATCCCAACAGATAGGAACTTTGAATACAAGATCAGATCATTGGACGTTATAACTTGGGAAAACCCTAAGCAATTTTGTGGATAAAATCTCATCAACAAAAAATCAATCGAAAAACTAAAGATACCCATTTGGGTAATAACCTAAGCGTTCCATTTGCAATCTCTATCGCAGAAAACGAAAACTTTTATTGAGAGAAAAAATTGTTTTTCCTTTACAGCGTCCATTTTCCATTTTGAGGTGAATTTTATCAACAAGTTTTTATCTTTAGATATTGATTTTTTTAATCAATACTTGGATGGATTTGATAGATCTATAAAATATCCTTCCAACTTTATTCTATATGCTTAATTTGGATTTGTATCGAGGCCGAAATCTGCATTTTAATGGCTGCATATTCTGCAATTAGACAAAATTTGTTTCTTACGGGATGAATATCTTTAAAACATAGATGAATCTTGAGAAGAAAAAATACCCTTTGATGTGCCTTGGAATCTAGTTTCCAACACAACTGAAATAGTGAAAAATGGATAAATATTGAAAGAGAGATCTAATTTTTACCAAAAGGAACTCCAAAATCAGCGAATTTCCCCTTCAGTAATGTCTTGTTCTTGGATTGTGTGTAATTCCAGTGCTGCATATTTTCTTCATTGGCTCATTGAGTGCTTCATATTTTCTTCATTCTTTGTCCACCAGATCAATCGCCAGATCAGGGGTCTATTCTCATGTTTGAAGACATTCCTTGAAAAATAAATCCAGACTAAAAATAGAATTGGTCTATGTTACAGTCCTCAATACAGTCCATGATACATTCCTTGATATAGTCTGTGATATGGTCCTTGATATGGTCTGTGTTACAATGCTCGATACAAAACTGCACTCAGTATCGTTGCTCTTCCTTCACAATTTTCACCATGGCTCTGATATTATCACCATTTCTTCACCATGGCTATGATATTATCACCATTTCTTCACCATGGAGAAGATATTGTGCCCTTAATACCATAATATCTCTGATACCAATTGATAAAAACAAATAATCTCTGATACCAATTGATAAAAACAAATAAGCTCTGATACCAATTGATAAAACAAATAAGCTCTGATACCAATTGATAAAACAAAGAAGCTCTGATACTAATTGATAAAAAAAAGAATCTCTAATACCAATTGATAAAATAAAGAAGCTCTGATACTAATTGATAAAACATAAACAACAACAACAACATGGTGGAAAAGGCTCACTAGCCAACACTCTAATGTATTCACTCCAATGTTACATATTTATAGTACAATGGGTGATGCCACCTCATAGAGAGATTTGCTCTAGATCCTAAAATCATGTATGATGACTAGGATAGGAAATCTTAACTAAATCATTAGTCATCACTTGAGGATATATTACTAATATCCTAAATGAATAACACAAATATTGGTGACAATTTAGACTTAGTGATTGTATATATATATTACTTTTTCTAATAAGATTTAAATTTTTATTGAAGGTTGCATGTGGCATTTTTTCCTTTAAAGTCACCATCTATCTAATGTATATTATCAAGGTCACCCCCTCAAGGATGACATGCTTCTAAGGGGCTCTGCCTCTTTTTCACCTATTCATTACTGTGTAGCTTGTTTTGTAAGCATGATTAGTCATTTAGTTAGCCTTCAAGCTACATGCATTAGTATTTAATTGTTTTATCTTACTCATTCAAGTATGTTCATTCTTGAATGTATTCTTGTAATAATATATAAATACCATTCTCCAAGCATAATAAATACCATTGGCATAAGGAATATCAAATAAGTATGATTGATTATTTAGTTATCCCTCAAGATGCATGCATTAGTATTTAATTGTTTTCTCTTAGTCATTCAAGTATGTGTATTCTTGAATCGATTCATTGTAATCGTTTATAAATATCATTGGCCAAGCATAATAAACATCATTGGCATAAGAAATATCAAAACTTTCTTCATATTATATCAAATATATTTATCAATTAAATAAGAAAAATCAAGTATATATTCCTTAACAAAACCTTTTATATTACTATTGTTCACTTTCTCAATGTTACATTTCATTAAATACAACCATAATATCATTTTTTTTTGTTCATAATGTCACATTTTATAGATGTCTATCTCTTCAATTATCAATGTTTGTATGTTATGTACCAAATGCTTAAAATATCAAAATAAACCAGAATTACACACCATGTACACTGATGTGAACATGGAGAACAACTCCAATATAGATAAGAGAGATGAGTTACACAATAACTCCTTAAATAGTAGGATAACCTACTCCAAATACCCAAATACATTCATACATCATAATTCACATGTCTCTAATAATGAATACATGATCTCTATATATACCTATTCACATAATGCACATGAGGCCCCTTTCTTATTTGGCTGACCCTTTTAAATATGCATTTGCATATTACATGTACATTTAAGCCCATATATTCCCCCCCTTGGGGTCATATCATATACATTTAACCCTGTATATTCCCCCCTTGGGGTCATATCATAGTACCCTCCTTCAAAAAGATTTGATACCAAATGCTTAAAATATTAGAATAAACCATAAGTACACACAATGTACACCAATGTGAGCATGGAGCACAACTCCAATATAGATAAGAGTGATGAGTTACACAATAAATCCTTAAAGAATAAGAGAACCTCATCCAAATACCCAAATACATTCATACATCACAATTCACATGTCTCAAATAATGAATACATGGTCTCTATATATACATATTCACACAATGCACATGAGATCCCTTTCTTATTAGGTTGACCCTATTGCATATACATTTACACATTACATGTACATTTAACCCCATATATTCCCCTCGTTGAGATCATATCATATACATTTAATCCCATATATTCCCCCCTTGGGTTTATATCACCATATGTTGTAATATCTCATATTGTTCAAATGTCTAAACCAAACAGAACCTTTATTACTCTTGAAATGTTGATATGTGTCATTCCATTCAAGTTAATCATCTTATTACTTTTAAAATGTCACAATATGGAATAATATTAAATTTAACCTCTTAACTTATTAATCTCAAACATAACCTCTTGGATTTTTACTCTTTAAATTGATGTCAACCTCTTGGATGTCGCAAACATTGATGTTAATCTCATAAAATTATTCCTCTCCAAATGTGGCCATGTGACATATTGTTCAAAGTAAACTGCAATACCAACTTCAAACATAACATATACTACTCTTCACATGTATCAACTAATATTAAGTTAATTGAAATCGACTTTTTTATTTTAATTTTCCACTATGTGACATTATTTTATGGTGAACCTATTGAAATATTACTATTGAAGTCTCTCTTTATGTGATAACATTAACATTGAATTCAACCATATGATTTCTTATTAAATTTCTTAATGTGGCGTATTCTTTAAGTCATCATCCTATTTTATTTCTCTTAAATTGTGACAATGTTTTATAACATTTATTTTGACCATAGTATCAAATTATTGATGTCACAATATAACCCTTACGGAACATCATAAAGCAATGTAACCCTCGATGAATGTCGCAATGTGACAAAACCATATCCAAATGTACAATTTGACATTAGTAAAATGATATGACCTTCACAATGCAACATAACCAATAGGAATGTCCCAAATGAACAAAACCCTTTTGGAACATTGCAATGCGATGAGACTTGGAACATAGCAGTTCGACATAAGTCAACCAACATAAACATCACAATGTAACATAACAATACTTAACCTTATTCAACCTCGGTACACCATAGTGAGATGGGAACCCATGGTAAACCATAGTCAAACATGAGCAATTATAGTCTACCCATGTCACCCATGGTTATGTTGATATAGGCTTTGTGACATGACCCAAATCTTCATGTATGTCGCAATGCAGCATAACCATTAAGGAACACACCATTTATTTTTAAGTTAACCAATATGAATATGAGAATGCATCATAACCATTCAAGAACATCTCATTTAAACACAACACTTAAGAAAAAAATGCATTTGACAAAACCGTAAATGAATGTTGGTATGTGACGTGACATCACAATGTGACGTAACATTGCAATGTGACAAAATGTAGCATATCCTTACATAAATGTTGCAATATGATGCTTGTGACAAAACATCATAATTTGTTGAACGTCACCCAATGTCGTAATATGATGAACAAAACCCAACATCATAATGTGACGAACATAACTTCTTGTCGCAATGTGACAAATATTAAGTTAATGGAAATCAAATTTTTTATTTTAAGTCGCCACTATATGACATTATTTTACAATGAACCTCTTGAAATATTACAATTGAAGTCTCTCTTTATGCAATAACATTAACACAGAATTCAACCATATGATTTCTTATAAATGTTGTAATGTGACAATTCTTTAAGTCAGACTCATGTTTTACATGAATGTTGCAATGTGACACTCATGACCCAACATCTCAATGTGACGAACATAACTTTATGTCACAACACTATGAATAAAAACCAACATCCTTATCCAACATATCCTTACATGAACATTTCAATGTGACAATCATGACCAAACATAACCCAACTTTGTAATGTGATGAACATAACCTGACATTGTAGTGTGACGAATAAAAACTAACATTGTAATCCATCTTAACCTTTGTTGAATGTTTCAATGTGACTAAAGTATACCATAATCAACCATAGTCAACCATTTCCATACTAAACCATGGCTAGCTAAAGAAACCCATGTTTTACATAAGTCAACCATTGTAAACATTACTATATGAAATAACCATTGAGGAACATCACAATCTAACATGATTCTCCAAGAACATCACATTGTCACATAACCATTAAGTAACACAAAATTAAATTAAATTAAATTAATATCACGATGCATCATGACCATTCAAGAACATCACATTGAAACATAACCCCTAAGGAACGTTGGAAGGTGATATAATCCTCCATGAATGTCCCGATGTGACGAAACCATTGAGAAATGAAGCAATTCAACATAATATAATGAACATGAATGTTTCAATGTGATATAACCCATATTCATGAATGTCAAATGCGACATAATCATTGGGGAAAATCACAAGCTTACATAATCATTGAGGAATGTCACAATGTGACATAACCATTGATGGATGTCCCATTTCGACACAACCATCGAAAATGTAGCAATTTGACATAATTCAACCTTGATGAACATCATAATGTGACATTACCATAGTAATCCATGGTTAAATATAATCAACATGGTCAACCATAGTAAGCTTGACATAGTTAACCATGGTTAAGGTTAACAATGGTCAATCATAGTCAACCATGGTCATGGTCATGTTCAACCATTCTCAACATGGTCCTCATGGTCATGTTCAACCATGGTCATCCATGGCCAACCATGGTCAAGTTCAACATGGTTATCATGGTCATCCATGGTCAACATGGTCAAGGTTAACCATAATCAACCATGGTCAAGGAAAACCATTTTCATGGTCATCCATATTTAATATGGTTGACCATGGTATGGTCAACGTGGATGAACATGGTCATCCATGGCTAACCACATAACTAAAAGTGGTCTACGCCATTTTCCACCTTTCAAAATTAATGGTGTTAATCGATGTATATCAACCACTTTTAATTATGTGGTTGTGCTAGTATATATAATGCAATCTAAAATCAAGCAACCATACGAAAGGGAGATAACAAGTATAGTTTTAGAACGTATACATATATGTGATACATTTCAAGTTTTAACTTGTTATCCAGGATGATGTAGACACTCTGTTGCAGGGGATCTCTGCACTCAATCACATAATTGAAACAAGAAATAGACAAAACACATAACATTGAAACACATAAAGTAAAGTAATCATGCTCAGGTGAAATAACTCAATTTATTCATCAAACAAATAACTGCACGAAAATCAAAAACATACTGGAAATGAAAACCCCTCAGGCTCAGGGAAACATAGTCTCGCCCTTATTATATGACCAGAACAAATCTCAGAAGAAAAAAAAAACCTTAGAAGATCGCCCCTCAGTCATATTTGTACCGTTCAGACTACATTGTAACCTTCGTCCAGGAGATTGAAGAATCTCCTATTAATTAACTGAGACAAGGAAAGTGTGACATATTACTGAAAAACTAGAATAGTGTGCCTGGAACTGACAGATAGGGTCAATCATATGTGGAATGTGGTGAATTCTTTGCATCATCCTCCCTTCCTTTCAAAAATTTTGCCTCTTCTAGTTCAAGATCACTCTACATCGCTTCTCAGTTGTACTTAAGTAGATCAGTCTCAGTGATATAGTTTTTTTAGTAGTTTGGCATACCTTCCCACTTAACAAAATACAATTTATAGGACTTTGAATGTGTTGCTGACAATTTTGTGTCTAGCACACATTCCACTTGTTTTATCCTTTTTTTTGGCAAGTATTGTGTCTAGTTTTCTTCCTTCTCTTTCTCACCATTATCTGTTAGATCATTGTTTGTCCTAGATGAGTGTGATTAGAGATAAACAACATTAAAAACAAGACAGATATCTATATCCTCCGACAGATCAATCAGATAATCATTTTTTTTTATCTTTTTTTGGATTTTACAGGGCCCAAATTTTTTGGGCTTTAATTTGTTGTACATACCCTTGGGGTACCTCTCCTTTTGCAAATGCACCATGACCATTTATCTTTCCTAAAAGACCTTCTTCCTCATGTGAAGATCAACCCGTTGTTTGAACTATTCATTCACTGAATACAATCTACGCTCAATGTATTGATGTATGTCATGAATGTTCTCCACGAAATCTATAGCATCTAGAATTATATATGGGTTTGTCAGCGGGTCAACTAAGTATAGAATTCCCTTGGGGTTGACACCATATACAAATTGAAAAGTAGATATACATATAGATCTGTTTATTTTGGAATTAAGGGAAAATTCAACATAGGGTAGTGTTAAATCCCACTGTCAAGGATTTGCACACACTAGGCACCTTAACAAGTTACCCAAACTCCTAGTCACCACCTCAGTTTGATCATCAGTTTGGGGATGATAAGAAGAATTGAATTGCAGCCTGGTATCCAATTTTTTCCACAAAACCCTCCAAAAGTGGCTTAGGAATCTACTGTCCATGTCACTGGTTATTTTTTTTGGAATACCATGAAATAATACAGTTTCCCTAAATAATAGATGTGCCACTTGGATGACATCATTTATCTTTCTATACAGGATGAAATGGGCCATTTTGGAGAGTGGTCCATTAATGCAAACACTGAGTCATGACCTCTTTGAGTTTGAGGTAGCCCCAAGACAAAATCCATGGAAATATCAGTCCATGGTCCCTTCGGTACAAGTAAGGGCATATATAGGCATGTATTTTGTTGTCCTCATTTTGTTGTTTGGCACACCCTACATGCAGAAACAAATTTGTTCACATATTTTTTCATGTTAGGCCAAAAGAATTTTTCTCGTACTATTTCAAAGGTATTGTCCCTTCCAAAGTGTCTACCCAATCCATTCGAGTGCATCTCTCTCACAATATTTTCTTGACTCGATCCAAAAGGAATGCAAAGTTGAGGAAATTTAAATAGAAATCCATCCAATAATAGGAAGTCTTCAAATGAGTGTAAACTGGAAAGGTATTTCCCACCTAAAATTTCAATAATGTTTCTAAAATATGGGTCATCGACATATTCTCCCTTCATTTCTTCAAAGACAACCAATGCATTTCTCATCACTACCAACATATGATGCCTCCTACTTAAGGTGTCAACCACCACATTGGTATTACCACTCCTATGTTATACAACAAATGTATAGGCCTGCAGAAATGAAGCCCATTTGGCATGTTTGTGGGAGAACTTACTCTGGGAATTTATGTACTTGAAGGCTTGGTTTTCTGTCGTCAAAATGAATTATTTATGCAGTAGGTAATGTCTCCAATTTTTTAAGGCTTGTACTGCTGCATAGAACTCCTTATCATAAGTAGTGTATTTTTGTTTAGCTTCATTTAATTTCTCACTGAAAAAGGCCACAGGTTTACCTTATTGGCTTAACACTCCTCCGATTGCAACTATTGAAGCATCACATTCAACTGTAAAAAGATTCTCAAAATTTGGTATAGTATTAATAGGTGTTTCCATAACCCTTATTTTGAGTTGTTCAAAACTCATATTAGTTTCCTTTCCCCAAGTAAATTCCTTCCCTCTTGTGCAATCAATCAAGGTGGCACTCACCCCACTGAAATTCTGGATGAGCCTCTTATAAAAATTTACCAGGTCATGGAAGCTCTTCACCTCTGTGATATTTTAAGGAGTAGGCCACTCAAGGATTTCCTTTATTTTTTCTGGATCCATGCTCAATCCATCTGTTGAAATAACATTACCCAAAAATACCAACTTT
>JZKD02S1207680.1:0-12517 GCA_000966675.3 Picea glauca | reverse complement strand
TATATAGGTATATATTATACTTATAAGAGTATAAGAGTATATTGCACTTACAAGATTTTAAAATGATATAAGTAATGTACGTTTTATTGTTTTATTGTTTGATCTTTATAAAAATAATCCTCAATTTTTTTTTGAACATCTTGTTATCTTTTTGAAGAAACCATTATAACTAATTGTGAACTTGAGAATTCTTAAAAGGAATCAGTTTCTTATTTGAATCAGAGATATCAATTTCATGGTGTCTTTTTGTTCCTCCTGGAGAGGCTTCAACTACAATGACTTACCTCTAGGAAGAAAGTCCAATGTCAATTTCTTCTACTTTATCGCCCGAGAAAAGAGTGCAGTCCCTAATCGACTTCTTGTTCCTAATTTACCTTGTTTTGATCAAGTTTTGTATCTGAACTCGGTTCCTCTAGAAAATTCCACCTTTTTGGTTTTGATTTGGTTCATTTTTTTCCTTGGAGGAGCTCAAGCATGGGGGCAAGTAGCTTGTAAATGTCCTAGAAGATGAGATATCCCGCACCCAAATGTTGTGTTCTCATATTTCAAGACCTATGTGTATTTAAAATTCTTCCATTTGAAAATTATTATGTCCAAAAGACCTTTAACAATAATAATAATAATAATAACAACAATAATAATAACAACAATATATTTTTAAGGTCACGGCCAAGTCAGACACCAAATTGGTGTATGATACCCCCTTGATTGTGGGATAGGGGACCCCTCCTGCTCAGTGATTTGACTGCTAAAATCTATGAAAGTATACACCCCCCTCTGGATTTGAATCTATGGCCTCCAAGAAGGAAACACATGTTCTTAACTATTAGACTCACTCAAGTTGTATATATGCATAAATGCATGTATATGTTCATAAACTTGTTACAACTCTCTCGAGATTTGATTCTATATAAATATCCAAAACTTTCTCAATATCTTCAAAAACTTCTTAAAAACTGATAAATACCAAAATGTTGTTTATATAAATGTGTGTAATAATAATATTGTTCAAAAACCACTATGAGAGACTCTTCCTTATGATTGTTGCTTATCATATATATGGAAATTTCCATCTCGAGAGGCCACTTGGGTAGATGTATGCAGCGAAATATATAGCATTATATATCTATATTTTCATAGATATTCAACCATATGAATTATTTAACTACTATAATAAACACTTCAAAGTTTAATGTTTAGGTGCAATTTAAAGTGAGAAGAAACGTTTATAGAAAGCATTATTGTGCAACTATGTAATCTCGGACTCATGAGGACACAAAGCAACTTGTTATATTATATTCTTAAAGGTCGTTCAAAATATATAATGAACCAAAAATATGTAAAGCATTGTTGGTAAATGATTGAAAGATCTTGGAAAAGCTTTATACAAAAGAAGCGAAAGATCTAGGAAAGGCTTTATACAAAGTTACAAAGAAGTGTTTTATAACAATAAAGAGTAGAGAATGGCATGGAGGGGTGGCAGGTGTTGTGGGGGTGATTTTTGGTTTTGAAGAAAAAGATAAAATTACTTATGTTGGGGATCAACAACATTTCAAATAATTAAGAAGGGGTGATTTTTGGGGATCAACAACATTCCAAATAATCAAGAAGATATATTAATTTTATGGAAATGGGTCTAGATCGTGAAAAACAAAGGGATTAATCAGTTGTTTGTCATGAGGGATTCTATGGTTGTTGTTCATCATATAGTGAAAAAATATCTCTCTAATGAACCTAATCTTTGAATACTATAAGGAGAACACTTTATTGCAGAGGTTTTTAATGTTACAAAATTTGGAAAAAAATTTAAAAAAGCCTCCGCTATTTGAAGCGAAGGTTTTAATGGATGTTCCATATAACTAAAAAAAATTGGGCGGGAAAAGGTTGTAGCGAAGGTTTTATTTTTTAGTGCTTGTATTTTTAAAATGCATTGGTGTGCACTTAATACAAAAGCACCGGTGTGTATAGATAAATTAAAAATCACTGGCACTTTTATATATAGTGCGCATCGGATTCACCTTTTTGTTGTATGTAGCACCGATGCTCTTACAATTGTTACGCATTGGTTCGGCATTGTTTGTGTATACAACACTGGTGATTTATAAGTCAGTTAACACATCGGTGCTTTTACATGTTATGTACGCCCCTATGCTTGTATAATTCGTGCATCTTGGTGCATGTATTACTATGCGCATCAAAAGGTAGTGAAATTTAGAATATTGAAGATGACATGCCGACGCTAAATATCTTTGTTACTAAGCACTGGTGCATATATTATATTAAACACAATGGTGCATATATTATATTAAAAGCATCGGTGTGTACAATATATTTAAAGCACCAGTGTGTATTATAAACATGTGTACTGTAAAATGTTGAAGAGATCAATATAATTGCATGTTATATCATTTAAGGAACGGTGTTTTTTCTCAATATTTAGCACCAGTGCTTAAATATAATTAATAGGCACCAGTGCGTATAAACCCTTAACACGCACCAATTTCTATATTATGGCACAGACCATTTAATGAGTTCATAAAAATACAGTGCACTGATATGCGTATATTTTAATTAATTGTATTTTTTACAAATTTTCACTTAATCATCTCAAAATCAAATATTTTTAATAGTAATATTCTTTTGTGTATTTTTGTTATTACATTTTGATATAATGATTGCATTAATGCTTTATCCAATGAATTACACCTATGTTATTTGTAACAATGTAAATCATCTTGATATAATTTTAATAGAAAATAACAAAATGATATCGTCGACAGAACAGGAAAAGGATGGGCTATGTGGTTATGAGGCCTTGGGGGATCTGTGGCCCGCACCCTGCAGTCACGAGATACCCACTTACCTTACCGCAGACCGTTACTTCACATGCACCTAGTGGTCATGAGATACTCTCTAACATGACTACAGGCCCGAGCCTACCCATCTAAGCTTAACCTTTTCTCAAAACCTTATGACTCCTTTTCTAATGCCTCAATCACCTAAAGTGTTTTGATTAGCTAGTGAACAGTCTTGGCGCGAAGGAGTGGTTGACCTATAAATTCGGGAAGGGAAATCCAATGGCCTCCTATGAAAACGAAGTTGATTACTCACCAAATCTGGTGAGATGTTCCCTTGTATGGGGATAGTTGGCAGCCCACCAACTTTTTCCCAGCTAAAACTGTCCACAATGACCCCATTGGGATCCCTACTGCCTTCATCGCCTCCTATGGTCCCCCAAAATGACTTCTTCTCACATCTCTCTAGGGTAACAAGCTTCTTCCCTGCTCAAGTCTTAAGTTCTTCTTCTTCGCTTGGAAGAAATATTTGGGACAGTAGACTCTCGGCGCAGGCGGCTCTCTTCTCCTTGGGCCTCGATACAACCTCGCTCTCCAGCAAAGCGCTCCTCTAATAGGATTTCAAAGTTTCCCTTTATCTGGCCCACTGCTACTTCTTCTCTTCATCGTCCCCAATGACAGTCTCCTGGACCTTCCCGAACCCTACGGTAAATTTGACAACCAGCCAAGGGCAAGGGGAACTAGGGGTTCACCCTGAGACTTTGTAAGATGTGATCTTCGAAGACTCGAGCTTAGGAGTCATGCAAGCCCAAGATTATAGCCAGAACTTCTCTTCAGAGTGCTACTTTCCCTTTGACGGTCAAGATTTCTTCCTAGGTCGTGCACCCTTGGAGACGGAGAGAGGGTTTTTTGCAGCAAATATTCATCCCTTCAACCTCAATGGCTGGGACTTCAGCCAAAGAGGGGTTCCATGCTGACATGCTCCCTACGATTCAGACCCTGATGCCCAAGGCGCCACGGGACAAAGAAGGAGGAAACGAAACAAATTCCTAGGGTCATCCAAGGCAGACCCAAATTTCATCCTTGGTGATGACCTTTCGATGGTCGAGGTCTCTGCAATGGTAGACAAAACACTAGTTGGGAAATCCTACAGCCGACAATTCAGCGAAAAAAAATTGCAAGCTTGGGCCACTACAAACTGGGGCACGAACTCCTCCTCTTTGCCCAGTTTCTTCCGCCTCTCCAAAGGTTAGTTTATGATTATCTTTGCAGAACCCTCTCAGGCCATGGTCACACTCCAAAATAGTTGGGCGATTGACTCTTCCCCGGTTCTAATGAAGCTTTGGAACCCCACTTTTGACATTGCCAGTGAGCGTTTGGACTCTATTCTGACTTGGGTTCGTCTACCAGGACACCCTCCACATCTCTGGTCAAAAAATTGTTTTAAAGAAATTGGAAACTTTTTGGGGGAGTACATAACAGTAGACATGGGATTCTTAGTTTCGAAAGAAATGGCAGTAGCTAGAATTATGGTATCTCTTAACATCAGGGACGGTCTACGAGAATTCCTCAACCTTACAGATCCGGGGCGTACAAGGGTCCAAATTCTAGACTACAAAGGTGTGCCCTTTCATTGTAGGATATGCCACAAATATGGCCACGTTGTTATGGATTGAAAAAAATCCCTACGAGGGCGTTCTGGACACCTTTCACATTAAGCCAGACGACAAGATCGGGAACGCCAGGCAGCCACCAGAAGAAACTCCTCCTCTTCAATGTTAAACTCGGTGGGGACCTTTTCCCCCACCCCGAAATCTCTACTGGACTCCTCGATAGTTGATCAGTCGGTTTTGGTCGTGGATGCATTGGCGCTTGTTCCAACAACTGGTGACACGGCACGCCCATATCGCAGCCCAGAGACAACGCCTCAACACCTGATTGACAACTTCTTGGGTATGAAACTTTCTCTTCCTCACCCTGTAAATGGTATGCTAAATGCTTTCAATTTTAATTTAAAATACTACATCCCCCTCCCCTCCATTGTTTCCCTAAAACCCCTTTTCACCTCCACCTCACTCCCTTCACCACTGTTGGATGATGATCCCCCTCGGGTAGCCTCTCCTCCAAACTCTCCAACTTCTTGGTATTCCAAGGAACCTTCCTCTAAGAGTTCCGAGGATTCTATCATCTGCTTCCATCTCTGCAGTAGATCGATCGCTATCCCTACCCCAGACCCTAGAGGTCTTGGCCCCACACCAAAACCACTGAAAACGAAAAAAGGTTGAGGTATAGGCCCTCACACCTCTCCTTAGCACAATATTGTGCACTAATGGACATTACTTTAGGCTGGCAACGGTCTCTCCTCGGGGCTCTTAGAGCAACAAAAGCCCCTACAAGGGTTCCTCCATGAAACTACTTTCCTTCAACTGCAAGGGTTTAGCAAGCCCCCCCAAAAAATACGCTCTCAAGAGGTTGGTAACTCTGCACCAACTCGAGATTGTTCTCTTCCAAGAAACTCCAGCAGACGAACTCTCAGCCAAAAAATCACTCTCTACTATCTTCTTGGGTTGAGAATTTTTGGGTTTGGATGCCCATGGTAGATCGGGAGGTCTACCCATCGATTAGTGCTCTAGAAATATAAATCCCTTGAACTCATGGGCTTTTGAATATTGTCTGGGGATTGAGGTACAAGTAGAGGGACTTGGGGTGATTCTCAAGATAATAAATGTGTATGGGCCACACACAAACAAGATTCCTTACTGGAACTCTCTCTTCATCAAGGAGCTTCTGAAGACGAAAAATCTAATAATCGGCGGTGACTTCAACTTCTCCCTAGGTGAAGCGGAAAGTTGGGGTCCCTCGGCACACCCAGACCCCCAAACAGAATTTTGCAGTCATTTGTTGGCTTCCAAAGGCTTTATCAATATCGCACCATTCAAACTACTCATCGCGTGTAGTAACTTAAGAGTTGGGGAAGCCCAAGTGGAAAAAATATTAGACCACTTTTTGATCATTGAATCAATGTTGATGCTTCCTCTCTAATTCCGTCAATGGATTGGAAGCGGGGCAAACTCGGATCACTCCCCAATTTGGTTTGCTATTGAAGGGGGGGGGGGGCAATTTAGCTTCCCCTTTCAAATTCAACTCCACTTTTATCAAGGAAGAAAGATTCCAAAAATTGGTAAAATCAAACTGGACCCCTCTACAAGATATGACGGGATCTTTGACAGCCATCCAATTCATGGGCAATTTAAAAAAAATCAAAAAATTGGTCATTCTCTGGGAAAAATCAAAACAAAAAGAAGAAGAGCGAGAAATCAAATGCATTGAGGACAAACTGGAGGTAATTTATCGAGACATTGAGTCTGGGTACTCCTCGGAAGCTTCACGAGAAAATTTGAGGAACTTAGAGGCAAATCGAAGGAAAATATTGGCAGACCAAGAAGCAACCTGGAGACTTAAAAGCAGGGCAATCTGGCTAGAAAATGAGGATGAGAACACCAAATTCTTCCATGATTTCTCCAAAGGACATAAAACAACCAACACAATCTCGAGCTTAAAGGATCAAGAGGACAAACCGTACACCTTTTTTGAAGGGCTAGCAAATCTGGGAAAGAGACACTTCCATACTTTATTCAAAGAGGACAGAAGGGCCAACATAGCCGACATCATAAAAATGGCCCTTTAATTTCCTAGATTTGTGGAAGAAGAAGGGAATTGAGACCTATATGCAGAAGTCACTGAAGTTAAACTCAAAGACACCCTACAAAGCTTTCAGAAAGACAAAATCCCAGGCCCAGACTGCTGGTCAATTGAATTCTACTTGGGCTTCTTTGATCTGATCGGAGGTGATGTTCTCAAAGTCATAGAGGAATCCATATTAAACAGAAGAATACATAGCCCACTAAACACCACCTTGATAGCTCTTATTTCCAAGGTGAACGATCATCTCTCCTTTGATGATTTCAGACCCATATCACTCTGCAATTGCATCTACAAAATCATTGCTAAGGTTATAGTTCGTCGGTTGAAGCCTCTCCTCTCATTGTCCATCTCGAAAGAAAATTTTGGGTTCCTCGAAGTCCAACAAATCCACGAAGCAATAGGGGTCACCCAGGAAGGACTTCATAGCCTCAGAACCACAAAATCCAAGGGAACCATTTTAAAGTTTGATCTCTCAAAATCCTTCGATAGGGTAATTTGGTCTTACATCAGGCTCCTTCTCACTCATCTCGGGTTTGAGGTTCCTTTCATTAAATGGATAATGGCCTGCATTACCTCAGTTTCCTTTGTGGTTCTCATCAATGGAGCGGCCTCACCTTTCTTCACCTCCGAAAAAGGACTACGCCAAGGTTTCCCCCTCTCCCCACTCCTCTTCCTACTGGTGGTTGAGGGTCTGAGCAGGGCTATAAAAAATGCGGTAAGATCAGGGGACTTCCATGGAAAACATCTAACCATTGGTCTAAGAATCACACATTTACTTTTTGTGGACGACATCCTCATCTTGTGCAGTGGTCAAAGGCGGGACACAGAAGTGATTTCAAATATACTCTCCCTCTTTTGCTCGGCAACAGGTATGAAAATAAACTTCCAAAAATCCACACTCTCATTCGTTGAAATGGAAAGGGAAGAACAAGAAATATATCGAAGGCTCTTTCCATTTACAATTCAAGAATTCTCAGAAGGCCTAAAATATCTAGGATTTCACATGAAACCGAATAATTACCTCAAAAAGGACTAGAAATGGTTGGTCTCAAAACTGGAGAAAATACTAACTGGTTGGAGCTTCAGGTGGCTTTCAAGGGCATGAAGACTCACCCTAACCAAAGCAGTCCTAGAAGCCATCCCAGTTTACTGGATGTCTCTGGCCTGGATACTAAAAGGAACACTGGAAAAGATTATAAAGGTTTTCTCCCGCTTTATTTGGTCCAGCGTTGGGGACAAGTTCACATATCCATGGGAAAAATAGACCACCTAGCCCGGCCAAAAGATCTGGGAGGCTAGGGGCTTAAAAAATATAAAAATTCTCCAAGGCTTTGGCAGAAAAAACAGGGTGGCGTCTCATCTCAAATAACAACTTTGGTCCCTAGTTATCACTCAAAAATACATAGCACCAAAATCACTTGAAGACTGGATCAAATCTACAAACAAAACCCATAAACAAGGTTCCATTTTCTAGAAATCTCTAATATCCTCCTTTCCAGTAATAGGGGAAGGACTGGCTTGGAGAGTAGGTGACGCAGACCCCCACCTTAGCATGGTCTACTTGACCTCCCATTCTTTGGATCTTCAAATTCCCGAGCTGAAATGTCTCCTTTGGTCCCCACTGGAACCCTCAACACATATAACCACAGGTCTCCTTTTATGTGCTCTACCCATGCGAACATGCACTAGACGCAAGCCTCCACTCCACTTGACCACCAGTGTGACCACAGAATTAACCCCAAAAGGTGTGTTAGGTTTTCACGATTTCAGGACTTTTGTTGTGAGTCACTCCGACTCTTCCGATTCCCAAAACCCCAAAATGGGCTAACGGTCCCTAGCTCCTCCCTTATTCTTCTACCATATGACCTCCAGTCAAACCTTGGGGTCCACCTTCGAGCACGTTGGGATTTCGCGTGTCAGGAACTCGCGATGTGACTTTTCTCCCTTTTCCCGATATCTAAACTTGTGACTTTCTCACCACAGATCAACAGTCCTGAACCCCCATGATCCGACGGTCCATATCGTGTCGGGATTTCGCGTATCGGGACTCCTGAGTTACAACTTCCTCCACACTCCCGACTCGTGAAATGTCGATATTTCAGAACACCCAATCAATGGATCATGCTCCTCTGGATCTAACGACTGTTATCTCTCTTGAGCTAGCGAGTGTTGAAATACACTTGACCTTATCCTTCCCATGGATCTACTAGATCTGACGGTCCACGGAAAATCGGTGTTTCTCCCTCCGAGAATTTCCACCATCCGTTCAGGCTCTCAATAGTTTCTCACCAAATAAAATGGCATCCTTCCTCCTAAGATTGATTTCTACGAGGTGACTTCGACCCTCGTCTGTCCTCTAGACTTTCCAAGTCTCTATCCTTCCTGAGCTTGATTCTTGTTGCAAACTCCAGGATTCTAAGGAATTCTTACGCGCACTCCTTGCGGCCTTCACGATAACCTCTGGTTATCCAAACACTCCAACTCTACGCACTCCTTGCGACAGAAGTTCTTCAACCACTCACTTGGTTGGAAAATTCTAATACTTCGACCTGGCTTGTGCACACCTTTCATGGCTCTGTGCTATACTTGCACTTTTGGTTGTATAAGAACAACTCTATCTCTCCTGAGCTTTTCTGAGGTAAGACTCAGAATCTCGTCGACGAATTCCTTGTGGAACTTCATTGCACTCCTTGTAGTAATTATCAAGAAGAGAAGCAATTGAAACTTATACTCTCCCTCTCACGGACTTCATACATTCAACATGAAATCATACACATAAAGCATTGAAACAAATGCATAACAGAGCATATAAGCAAATTTTAAACATACAATTCAATAGATGCAAATAGTAACCATAACAAAACCATGAAATTGGATCAAAGCCTTCTTATATCAATTTAAGTGCTTATGTACATGGGTTCTATAGCAACAACTATCTGCTCAAACAACTTCTACAATCTTTGTTCTTCTCTACTCTCCTATTCTCTCTTTCTCTACAAGTTCTACTCTTACAATTGAGAATGATAATACAATACATACGAGGGAGATTTCTTGAGTTTTCCCTCCTATAACTCTAAGCTATCTTATCGAATTAAAGATTACTACCTAATTTACATTTATTACAATAAATTCCTACAACCGACAGATGAGATCGAATGCTCAAGATATGTATTACAATCCCCAAAACATTAAAAGTAAATACATCCCTCCAGCTATTACATTAATGTTTCATCTTTTAAATTTAAATGTCTTTAAAATGTGCACTGGTGTATATCTAGTTGTCCTCCACTTGCGCTTGTTGGCGATGCTCCTGCATCATACTCCTCTAGCTGAAAAAATTTATGGACTCCTTTCCATGAGCTCCTACACCGTTTGTCCATGTTTCTGGATATTTTCTTCACTTTCCCAACTGGCATCCTCGATCGAGTGTCCTTTCCACTTTACCAAATATTCAAAATATGTCTTCTTTCGGGTCTTCTTACCAACTCTCTGATCAATGATATTTTTCGTCTGCGGCTTTTCAGCTACAGGCATGTGTTTGAACCACTGAATTTACTTTTGATTCTCTTCTCCTCTCGCTTTATCTGCTCTGTAAAGGTACATATCGACTATGTTGAATATGGGCAATATGCCCACACCATCTGGAAATTCTATCTCGTAAGCATTGGCCTGAAATTTATGCAAGATTTTACAAGGCCCTATATTTTTCATCTTCAACTTATTATACGTTCCACTTGGGAACCTTTATTTTCTTAGATGTGCTAAGACCAAATCTCCCACTTCGAATTGAATCTCTCTCCTATATTGATCTACTTTGTGCTTGTATTCCTAGTTGGAACTCTGCAACCGCTCTTTAATCTTACTGTGGAGCTCTTGCATCTCGGCTACGAAATATTCCACTCCAACACTCTTGAACTCACTCTGCTCCAAGTCTCTCAACTCAGATACTTCCCTTAGTTGCATTCCATACATTATCTGAAATGGGACTTTTCCTGTACTCCTATTAGGTGAGTCATTATATGAAAATTCCGCTTGCAGCAGGATCTGATCCCACTGACTGTGATGTTCAGCGACTAAACTCCTCAATAAGTCCCCCAAACTTTGATTCACTACTTCAGTCTGTCCATTCGTTTGAGGGTTATATGCTGAGCTAAAAGATAAATTTGTCCCCATCTTTTGCCATGGTGTCCTCCAAAAATTACCAACAAATTTGGTATCTCTGTTCGAAACAATACTCTTGGGTAAACCATGAAGTCAAACAACTTCTTTGAAAAACAAGTTTGCAATGTGTGTTGCATCACTGGTTTTCTAACATGGAATGAAATGTGCCATTTTTGAGAATCTGTCGACTACCATGAATATGGAATCACAACCTCTCGGTGTACTCGGCAGTCCTAACATAAAATCCATGCTTATCACGTCCCACAACCTCTCTAGTATTGACAATGGTTGATACAACCCTATATTTTGTCTTTTCCCCTTTGCGTGCTGGAAAATTCTACATCTGTTGACAAAATTCCGCACATATGTCCTCATTACTAGCCAATAATACAAGTTGTTCAGTTGCGCAAATGTTTTATCATGGCCGAAATGTCCAACCAATCCCCCACTATGCTTTTCCTTCAAAAGGTTTTCTCTCATAGAACTCCTCGGGATACACAACTGATTTCCTTTGAACAACAGTCCATCCTAAATTAAATATTCAATCCATTGGCTTCTATCTTTTAGAACAGTATTCTCGCATGCTTCATAAGCATCCTTGAAATCTGAATCATCTCTATACATTTCCTTAAGGCTATCAAAACCTAAGGTCTTCACACAAAACTCCTATAGAATCAAACATTTCTTGCTCAATGCATCAACAACCTTGTTATCATTTCTAGAAATGTGATTTATAACAAAAGTAAAGTTTTTCATAAATTCAACCCATTTTGCATGTTTCTGGTTCAGTTTCTCATGTCTGGTTATAAACTGTAAGGCCTAGTTGTCGCTATACAAAATGAACTCTTTTGGAACCAAGTAGTGCCTCCATTTCTTCATTGTTTGTGTGAATACATAAAACTCCTTATCATACGTGGAATATTTCATCTTGGTCTCGTTTAGTTTCTCATTGAAGTATGCAACTGGTCTATTGTCTTGACTTAAGACTGCTCCAATCGTGAATCCACTTGCGTCACATCTCACTTGAAATGTTTTACTGAAATCTAGCAGAACTAGAATTGGTTGTCCAGTTATCTTCTCCTTTAACAACTTGAAACTTTTCTTTGCTTCCTCTGTGCATTGAAATTATGTATTTCTATTCTTGACTGTGTCCATCATTGGTGCATAAATTCCACTAAAATTTCTGATGAACTTCCTGTAAAAACTGGCTAGTCCATGGAAGCTTCTAACTTCAAAGATATTCCTTGGCGATGGCCACTCTTTGATTTCTTTTACGTTTTCAGGATCCATCTTTAACTCATTTGAAGCGATCATGAAACCCAAATAAATGAGTTATGTCTTCATGAAAGACGACTTCTCCAGATTTATGAGCAATTTCTCTTTCTACAACCTCCTCATTACTAGAGTTAAGTGTCTCAAGTTTTCTTCCTCAGTATTACTGAAGATCAGTATATCATCAAGATACACAATTACAAACTTCCCAATGAAATATTTTAAGACTTCGTTCATTAATCTCATAAAAGTAATTGGCGCATTCGTCAAGCCAAATGGCATGACAAGACATTCATACAATCCTTCATTCATCTTAAATGTTGTCTTCCATTCATCACCTTCCCTCGTTCTAATCTGATGATATCCACTTTTCAAATCAATTTTTGAAAAAAACTTTGCTCCACTCAAGCAATCCATCAAGTCATCCATCATGGGTAAAGGAAATCTATACCTGATGGTGATTTTGTTGATATCCCTCGAATCTGTACACATTCTCCATCCACCACATTTCTTTGGACTTAACATTGTTGGCACAACGCATGGACTCAAGATTTCTCTAATCAACCCTTTGTCCATCAAATCCT
>JZKD02S1207658.1:0-12517 GCA_000966675.3 Picea glauca | reverse complement strand
TGAGCATATACATGAAAAATGCAACTAGAGAGTTGTTGAGGCCTTGTGATACAAGGTTTGCTACATTTTACATTACTCTGAAAAGAGTTGTTGAGGAAAAAACAAGCCTAAGAGCAATTTTCTGCAGTACTGAGTGGGAGAGATCTCACCTTTCAAAAGAATCAAAGGGAAAAGATGTGGAACAAATAGTGCTCAACACTAGCTTTTGGGAAAATGCTGACAAAGTTTTAAAAATGTGCAATCCAATTGTTAATGTGCTCCGCATGGTTGATGGTGACAAACCTTCTATAGGTTTTATTTATGAGGGCATGGATCGTTGCAAGGAAGCCATTTCAACTGCTTTTGATAATGTGGAAGCTAATTACCAGGAGATATGCGAGGTAATTGATCAAAGATGGAAGATGATGCATAGTCCTTTACATGCAACAGGTTGCTATTTAGACCCTAGATTGTTTGGAATATCAAGACATCAGGATGACGAAGTCATGAGTGGACTTTATGAGACTATTGACAAGCTACTTCTAGATCCATCAATTGCATATTCTGTTAGATCTCAGCTCAGAGCATACAGATTACAAGAAGGGGTATTTGGAACCAAATCAACAAAGTATGATAGGACTAAAGTTGCTAGAGCAAATATGGTGGGAATTTTATGGATCAGGTACCCTATAATTGCAAAATTTTGCAATCCGTGTCTTGAGCCAGGGATCAAGTGCATCAACTTGTGAAAGGAATTGGAGTTCCTTTAACCATATTCATTCCAAGAAAAGAAATAAATTGTTATCTGGAAAATTAGAAGAGCTTGTTTATGTTCACAGTAACTTGCGGTTGGCTTTAAAGAATGTGGCCAAAGACTCATCCAATTCTTCTACTCCATGGCTCAGTCCTGTTCCAGATGCACCAGAAGATGGAGATGATCTTGGCATTGAGAGTGATAGATCCTCAGCTAGTGCTGAATTCAGTGATGATCATGCTTCTAGTGGTTTTACTGCCCCTACTGCTCTTGATGATATAGAGCTTTTTGATGTAACAAGTAGGCAACAGGAACATCAAGAATGAAACTTGTGTTCCTGTTCTAGTTTTCTTTTTGTCGTCGACTTTTGTAAAACTTTTTAATGTTATGTTCATGTCTTTAATGCTATGTTTCAAACTTTCATGAACATGCTTTTAGCTTTTGAACAAGACGATGTGTTTTTAAAATATATATGTTTCATGATTAACCATGTTGGTATGCTATTTTCATTTCTATCAGATGTATGATAAACTTAAGAAGAGTATTGAATATATATTTTTTATTTTTTCAAATTTTGTACTATGTCGAACTCAATGCCGAATTTTATCCCCAAAAATTTGAGTGTCGAATTTTTGGCGAACTTCAAGCTCGCCGAACTTGAACACGAACACGAACCAGGTGACTAAGGGCTTAAGCATGAAGTTCATTCCATTTTTAGCATTTTACTTAAACCATAAACAATTTGTTGCAGCAACCAAGATCACAAGAAGAAACACCATGCACAAGTACACAAGAAGTATCTTGGGGAACCCTTCTCAACAAGGGAAGAAAAACCAACCAATCCTTTGCTATATTCTTCAAGAGAAAGACCTCCACCACCATAAAGAACTAGCACACAAAAGGGTGCTTCTCAAACCCTAGAAGACTAGCCCCCAAGAGAGGTGCACACTTTTCCGAAGAACAAGCGTTCACTGAAATTTCCAAACTCACACTTGTGATATGATTCCTCAATGGGGAATTTTACCTTTATTTATATTAGACTGAACCTGTCAACAGTAGTGGCTATTGGCACAATAGGGCTGAGCTCAATAACTTATAATATAATTAATAATTACAGTATTAATTATCTTTCACTTTATGGTGGGGCTGACCTGTACCCTTTACATCACAAATAGGGTTACAGGTAAGTCCGACTCATGTACAATATAGCAAGGGATCTCATACACCCACTAGTACTCAACGATGAGGGGCACATCCATCTGTGCTCAGCCACAGGGATGTCCACATCTCTTTCTCACTGCGTCTCATAGGAGAACCACACTCACTAGTGCTCAACCACTAGGATCACGTTCACTTGTGCTCAACCACAAGTACGTCCAACTCAACAGATCTTCTTTCTCATTGCGTTACACAGGAGAATCATCTGGAGTATCACATCATCTCAACTCTTTACACAGAGGAGGCTAATATATCGTTTCATCTCTATCTCAAAAGGATACACCCAACTCATGGGCTTTCCCACACGTTCACCTGCGCTCAACCACAGGCACGTCCAACTCAACAAATCTTCTTTCTCACTGCATTACACATGAGAGTCATCTAGAGTATCATCTCAACTCTCTTCACAGAGGAGGCCAACACAACGTTCCAGTTCTGTCTCAGATAGGAACCACACACACCCATCTCATGGGCACACCCAACTCATGGGCTTTCTCTCAGGTCTGTGTCCTGGAGGATGTCTCAAGCAACTCTAATCATCAACACTCCCTCTCAGCTAGGGAGGCATTCTCCATCAGGCCAAGTCTCGCATGAAAGTATTCGAACTTCGTCTTGGCTGTAGTCATCAACACTTCCTCTCAGCTAGAGAGGTATTCTCCAGCAAGCCAGATTCTCACGAAAGTACTCGAACTTCATATTGGAAAGCAGTTTGGTGAAGATATCTGCAATATGGTCATGTATAGGAAGATACTGCATGTGTATTGCTTTCCTCTACATCATGTCTCTGATATAATGATATTTTATTTCAATCTGTTTCGATCTATCATGAAACACAGGGTTCTCAGAGAGCTTCACACAACTATGGTTGTCACAATAAACAGTAGTAGGATCCATCTCATGATCGAATCAATCTGTTAGAAGCTTGCGAAGCCACACTACTTCGTGGACTGCCACACTCAATGCTATATACTCTGCTTCTGCGGTACTCAAGGCCACAGAGCTTTGTTTCCTGTTGCACCAGGAAACCATGGAAAACTCCAAGGTCAAACAACAACCAAATATGCTCTTCTGGTCCACTGTACTCTTTGCTCAATCTATATCGGCATATCCCTGCAAACTCAAGCTCACACTGGAGGCATATCTCAGGCCATATCCAACTGTGCCTCTTATATATCTCAATACATGCTTTACTACTATCCAGTGAGTCTGTCTCGGCTGACTCATGGATTGACTAAGCACATTCGCTACATAGCATATATCAGGTCTGGTGTCAACCAGATACATCAATGATCCAATCAACTGTCGGTACACATGTGGATCAATCTCGTCTGAATCATCATCATTTATTTTTCGTCAAATCCATCACCATCGGTGTAGACATGGATTTGCGTTCTGTCATACTAAACTTCTTTAATATCTCCACTGTATATTTCCCTTGGCTTAGGAAATGTCTCATTGGTCCTCTGTCATACTTCTTGTCCCAAGAAGTAGTGCATCATACTTAGATCCTTCATCTTGAAATCAGAAGTCAAGGCTTGCTTGTCAACAACACGGGTTCTTGAATAAGTCATCAAAATCAGGCTCTCGTCACCAACAATGTAAGAATATAGGTTTGGATCAGCAACACCCTTGTTGAAACCTAAACTCCTCAAGAATCCATCCATCTGATGTAGTTTCCAACTCGTGGATGGTAGTACGTATGGAAGTGTAACGGGTTTACTGGATCATTTGTCTCATCATAGACAACTCCCTCTGTTTGTGGGAATCCTTTGGTTACAGATCTCGCTTTGTATTTCTCGACACTTCCATCAACTCCATGCTTGATCTTATAGATCCACTTGGAAGTCACCATAGACTTCCCTTCTGGTCTCGGAAAAACATCTCATACATCATTCTTTAAGATATACTGGTATTCTTTTGCCATGGCATCTTGCCATACGTGTTCACTTGTTGCTTTTCGATGTCAAGGAGGCTCATAATCAATGAAGTGGCTCATGGCTGAAGGGTAGCTCGAAAATCTCTTTTGCTGTCTTGGGATGTGCCTTGAGGGGATTGTATGTTCCTTTGCCTCTTGCAGAGTTTGTCGAGCCTAGGCAGGCCTTTTATGCCCTACTGCAATATCTTTGGGCATAGCAACTGGATCAGCTGGAATAATGTCTGTCTCCCTCTGGACTGCTGAAGGGGGAGAAGGTATTGTCTCTTCCTCCTTCTCATTTTTGTTTGAATCCCTCTGAGTCAAGTAACTCTCTCTGATGTCTGAAGGATGTATGTCTTCTTTTACTTGTTTGCTAGATCTTTTTTGTCTTTAGGTGTTGTACTCGACTAGCATAATAATCAATCAATAAGGTTTGGACTCCCGTACTAGGGATAATGGTTCAAGTCATGAGGGCTCCCATACTAGAGATAATACTCTTCACTTATTAAGAATGCAATCAACTATAAGTTTAATGATCAAACATTTTACCTGGGTTTGCAGTCATGCTCAATTCTGTATTTGGTTTAGAGGAAGTAATTTTCATCTCTCTTATCTTCATCCTTTTGAGGTGGGTCTGGATGAATGTCTACGGTGGAAGCATATTGTCTTCCTTTCTTCCTGGTTGGACAATTTCTTGCATAGTGTTCATATTTGTTACATCTGATTATGGCTTGACGCTGATGGAGTCTTCTCATCTCTGAATGTTTGTTTGAAGCTTCTTTTGAATCTTCCTCCTTTCTTTGTATGAAGTGCAAGAGCATGATTGCCATTAGGGGAGTCTTCTACTCTATTTCTAAGTCTAAGTTCTTCTTGAGTACAGTCTGTCCACAAACGATCAAAAGTTGGTAATTTTTCTCTTCCACTGATGCTTTGAAGAAAAGGTTCCCAATGTTTTGGAAGATTGTTGAGAGTGGATAAGACAAGTTCTCTGTCAGACATGATTTCTCCAATGGCACCTAGCTGATCTTTAATCTCTGACATCTTCATAAAGATGGTAGCAACTGTATCACCTTTTGTCATCTTTGTACTTTGAAGCTGGCCCTTTATGGTAAGGGCTCTGAGGGTGTTGTCACTTTCAAACATATCTTTCAGCGCTTCATACATTTCATAAGATGTCTTCAGGTTGGCAATACGAGGTAGGAGATGATCTCTTACTGAGTAGATGATTATTTTCCTTGCCTTGACATCTTCTTCCCTTTCTTATTTCCTTCTCTTCATCGATAGGTGTCTTTGGTAAAGTCTTTTGTATCACACTCAAAAGATGATCTTCTTCAAGGGTGATCTGAAACCTTGATTTCCAGGAGCTAAAGTTGCTTGATCCATCAAGCCTATCTTCCACTAAGGTTATGTTCTTCATATTTTCAGATTTCTTCACAAACTCTCGCCAACTGGACTTAGAAAACCTAATGGCTAGGTTAGACTAGCAACCTTAGGTTTTGTTGGACTTATGACTGCTAATAATAAGTTTTGAGAGTGTCATAGGAATATTGTTGAGCTGAAGCGTTTCTTCAATGAGCTGCAGGAACCCTAAAATCATAATTCTGCAGAAAGTTGCGGAACCCTAGAAACCCTAGGGCCAAAAATTCAAAATCCTCGGAATTTCACTTTAAGAGTCTCTGGAGGTGCGCTGAGGGAGGCCATACACCCTTATCCAAATTTTAGCCCCAATGTCTAAGTGTAAAGTGCTGAAAAGGCCAAACAAGAGAGGGCCGTACAGATTTTGCAGAAACCCTAGAGCCTGTACGGAATTGCAGAAGGAGGACGACTTAGCTTTAACTGCTTGTGCAGGGGTTCTTCAAGATCTATGCTCTGATACCATGCTGATTTTTCAATAAGCTAGGATTAAGCATGAAGTTCATTCCATTTTTAGCATTTTACTTAAACCATAAACAATTTGTTGCAGCAACCAAGATCACAAGAAGAAACACCATGCACAAGTACATAAGAAGTATCCTGGGAAACCCTTCTCAACAAGGGAAGAAAACCCAACCAATCCTTTGCTATATTCTTCAAGAGAAAGACCTCCACCACGATAAAGAACTAGCACACAAAAGGGTGCTTCTCAAACCCTAGAAGACTAGCACCCAAGAGAGGTGCGTACTTTTACACTTGTCAAAGCCCTGCAAAGACAAACAAATTCGCCCTCCAAGGGTCCACAAGTCACATATATCATGCCAAGTAACACGTATCTAATAAAAGAACCACCCAAACATGTGCATCAAATCCCCCCTTTTGAAAATAAACAAATGCTCAAAGACCTTATACAACTTGCCAAATTTAAATATGGGAGGGTTGTCATGGTGCCCTATTGGGTGAATCATTCCCCAAGTCTAGGAGTGTTTCCCAAGAAGACCCTCTCTAAGTCATGCAAAAGAGTATGAGGTGGATGGTGGTGTAACTTTTGGGCATGGGGTTTCTTGACATATAAGGGCTCATATTGTCTCATTATGGGTGCCTTTGTAGAAGGGTGTGCTGCATCTTTGTTTTCAATGCAACCTTTTTCCAAGCCCTTAATTTTTCCATTAATACTATATGCAAGGGAAAGTAAAGAGTACCGCAATGCCACTTGAGGCTAGAACACATTGAGTGTCACGTGGAAGGAAAGTAAAAGACACCGCAATGCATTCGCTCAGCAAGCAGGACATTTATCAGTTGTGTTTTATTTTACCGGTCCTTGAATTTGTGGAGAAGCATTCCATTGCTCTCAGGACTTTAGGGTGAGCATCTAGAGGATAATTCATTGGCTTTTATCTTTTGCTAGCTACAAGCCTCTGGGCCTTCAGGCCCTTCTTCCCATGAAATGAGGTACAAGCCCTTCCTAGGTCAATAATGCTCAAAAACCCAAAAGATGAGGAAACGAAGGGAAGTGAGTGTGGAAATTGATAAGTATGGACGGGAGCAGTACAATGACTCTTCAAGGAGGCCCCCTAGTAGAAACCTTATCCTTGAGGGTGACCCACTTGCTCAAACAACATGTCAACCACCAAGGTGAAATGAGGCAAAAGGTATAATTTCCAAGCAAACGTTTTCAAAATCAAGAAAGGACCTTTTGCAACATGTTCAAATACTTCATTTATTAGAATGACACTTACCACAACACCAGACTTGTTACCTCATGGAGCAAGACCGACTGTCCTCTGTAGCTGGGTGTGGTGAATGATGCAACCATCGATTGGATGGTGATGTGTGGCATGATAGAGGCCCCTTCCTGCTCATCTGTCTCTTGGTACTCCATGTCTGCAACTTGAGGACCTCGAGACATCATCTCCTTAGTTATCTCTAGGAATGGGGCATAACGGTGCGCTGCCCTCTGTGTAGACATGTTGAGGCAACCCTTCTCATAGATCAATAATTTATTCTTCAGATGAGGTCGACCCCCTTGTTCTTGGAGGTGGTCGAGGTTGTTTTAGACCTAGCACATGGTTCATGGCATTATTTTATGGTTTGTTGACACCTTCTCCCATGGATCTATCTCTTGGCACTTATTTTGAGGAGTTAGTTACATGGGAGATGGGTGGTCCTTGGAGGCCACATGTGGTACATGGGGGGTTACTTCGTGCATATTTTATCATTTGATCGAGTTTGTTGAAATATCCCAAATCCGACGGATCTGGATATCTACTGCTGAACTAGTGTTTTGACTCTCGGATCTGATACTCCAGGGGTTTCTGGATGTGTTTGAGTTAATTGTTTAACATGCTTGGTGATTTTCGCATGCGTGTTTCATACAAATAATGTTTAAGCAGTATATACGATGCATGTGGAATAAGGAACAAAAACCATCTCAATAATATGTATTATGTGGAAAAAGCAGGAAATACACTGACGTACTGAAAGCAGATAAATAAATCTCTTGGATCATCATTGGAATACAATGAAACTAATACAAAATACCCGTGATCAAAAGAAGTGGATAGATCTGCACATGCATAGATAGATCGACAATATGCAGTTCCAAAAACTCATGACAACTGTTGGATAAACTCGCCCTGGTGGACATACTCAACCGAATCGTCTAAAAACTGTCCCCAACTGAACGCCCTGGCCTCTAGGCTCCTCTTGATGACTGTTAGACTGAAGATATGCTCCCTGAAGCTCTGGATGAACCCCAGATGGCATCCCCTGGGGGTGTTGCACACCTCCTAGGCTCTGGGAGTGCGCCCTAGTGATGCCATCGACGAAATCCACTGATATCTATCTCGAAATGTGCACCCTAGCCTCCTCTGTACTGTGTCGGAAGGGTTACCTCTGATCTGATTCAAAAAGTCCCTTGGAACCCCAAATGTCCCTCATCAAGAGCTGCGCACTTTCTGGCTGTCTGATGCGCCCTGGTAGATTCCATTGCCAGAATCTGATGACTGGGGGCTCAAAAGAAGCGCCCTGGTCTCCTCTCAACCGGGTCGGAAGGAATCGACGAGATAAGCCCTAGTCTCGTGCAGCTACGCAAAACCCTCTCTAACCCTTGCGCCCTCATTGGCTGCACTATGCAATCTCTGCAATGGATCTGAATACTTCTGAACTGGCACGGTGAAATACCTGGATAGTATCTCCGATAGGCTAGGGTGTGTCTTCCAACACCGAAACCGACCCGGGTGGTGGTTTCCTCCAGAAATCCACAAAACATCAAAGAGGTCGACTTCCTCTTCTAGAAATTGTTCTCAACATCAAATCATAACATAATGAGGAATTAGGTCGAATTCCTCCTTTTATATCTTCCCCGATCTAATTCTTTGTTGACATGACTTAAGCTAGGTGCTTTTCCTCCTAAGTTGAGTGATTAATTAATTAAGTCCTCCCCTTAACACCTTTTTCTTCTATTTCTCTGTTGACTTAGGCTGAAGTGACTTTTCCTATGCTTTTTGGCTTAGTGCATCGTTTAGCCATCTGTTCACCTTTATTTCTCCCCTTGTTCCCTATTTGTGCCTGACTATAGTCTATGGGAACAAATAGACTACTAAGTCACTCCCTGCTGGCCTACTCTTGGGAACGGGACATCACAACCCTCCCTTCCCGAGATTGCTTGTCCTCAAGCAACATCAATTCTGTGTGCTGCAATATATGCTCTGCCTCCCATGTGGCATCCTCCACTGGAAGTCCCCTCCATTTGACCAAGCACTCCGTGATAACCCTGCACCTCAATCTGTGCTCTCTCTGCTCTAGCACCTCCTCTGGTACTAGCTCCAATTGACCCTCCTCATCCAAGGGTTGCAACTCCTTTGAAATGCTAACCTGTTGTCCCACTGCCTTTGTAAGGCAAGAAACGTAAAATACGATGTCAATCTTTCTACCCTCCGACAACTATAGCTCATATGCCACATCGCCTACCTTCCTGATGATTCTGTACTGTCCATAAAATATAGGCTTCAACTTCTCTGCCCCGCTTCTTTTCAAGGAAGACTGTCTGTACGGCTATAATCGCAGGAAAACTAAGTCCCCTACCTTGAAACTAAGCTCTATCCTCTGCCTGTCTACATATATCTTCAGTGGGTTCTGAGCTTTCTTCAAGTTCTCCTTTACTGCCCGTAGAATCCTTTGACTCTCCTCAACCCAGTCTTTGGTCCCCAAGACCCTGCTATCCCCAAACACCGTCTCCACAAAAGAGGGTGCATTGTATCCATACAATGATTTAAATGGCGACATCTTGATAGACATGTGGTAAGTTGTGTTGTAACAATACTCGCCCATGTGCAACCATCTCACCCATGTGCTCTGCTGCCCCCCCACATAATTTCTCAGATACACCTCCACCCATTTGTTGACAATCTCTATCTGTCCATCTGTCTGTGGGTGGTAGCTGGTACTCGTGCCTAACTCTGTGCCCACCAACCAGAAGAGCTCCTGCCAAAAAGTGTTGATGAAGCGCCCATCTCTGTCACTGACTACCTGTCGGGGTAAACCATGCAACTGGAAAACCTCTCTGAAAAATAGCTCCGTTACCTGTATGGCCTTGTAGTCTGTGGGTATGGCAAAGAAGTGTGAAATTTGGTCAGCTTGTCGACAACTACAAATATATAGTCCCTGCCTTGCACTCGAGGAAGTCCTGTAATGAAATCCATAGAAATGCTCTCCCATTTCTGATCCATAATGGATAGAGGTTGAAGTAACCCTGCGAGGTGTGTCTGCTCGTACTTGTTCTGCTGACAAGTAGTGCACTCCTGAATGTGTTTTAGACTTCAGTACATCATCCTCGAGACCCTTCCATGAGAATCTCTCCCTGATTTGCCTATAAGTTTTGAAGTATCCCTGATGCCCAATTGTAGGCAAATCGTGACACACCTTCAGAATCTTCTCTTTCAAGGTAGATTCCGGAATCAAATAGATCCGGTCCTTGTAGAAAATGACATCATCTAGCACTCAATATCTATCATCAACTACCTGCCCATCCAATACCTCCCAAGAAAATTTGTTTTTGGAGTACTACACCAACAAATGTGCTTTCCAATGCATGCAAATATCCATTCCTGCTGGCCTCCTGAACAAGGCATCTGCTACGACGTTCCTTTTTCCTTTAGCATACTCAATGTTAAAGTCAAAGGCTTGGATGTTTGAAAGCCACTTCTGCTGTCTCTTGCTGAGGTCTTTCTGATCCAGGAAATACTTGAGACTACTGTGATTAGTCTTCACTACAAATCTGCTACCCACCAGATACTGTCTGAATTTGGTTAAGGCATGCATGCATGCTTGCTAGCATTTCCTTGTCGTAAATCGAGTAGAGTCTCTTCGACTCGTTGAGCTTCTTGCTCTCAAACACAATGGGATCGCCTCCCTTTATAAAAACTGCTCCAATCCCCACCCCTGATGCGTCGCACTCCAAGATAAACGGTCGAGAGAAATCCGGAAGTGCTAGAACAGGGCATGTGCTCATAACCTCCTTCATTTTTTCAAATGTTTGTTGTGACTCGTCCGTCCAATGAAAAGCACCCTTCTTGGTTAGATCCGTGAGTAGTGCTCTCAACTGTGAAAAGCGTCTGAAAAACCGCCTGTAGTAATTGCATAACCCAAAGAATCCCTTCAGCTCCGTGAGGTTCTTGGGTGTCGGCCAATCCAGAATGGCCTTGATCTTCTCCCGATGAATCTGTACTCCCTTCTCACTGACGATACGCCACAAGTACATTAGTTCTCGCATCCCAAATTCACACTTGGACTCCTTGTCATATAATGGTTGTGCTTGCATAATGCCCAAGACCTCCTCCAAATGTGCCAGATGCTCATCCCATGTCGTGCTGTAAATTGTTAAGGTTTAAGCTATTATTAGGTTTCTTTTCAATCTACTAGATAACCATAGCATAGATAGGATCATTGAGAGAAACACAATCACAAGATACACAAGCATTTATCCTGGGAAACCCTCAAGGGGAAAAAAACCCAAGAAACTTCTTTAATATAGATTCAATAACCAAGTACAGTACCAGAATAACTCTCTCTCTATGAGAGACAAACTACCATGATGCTAGACCAGAAAATAATCAAAGAACCATAGCCAATCCAATGCCAAGACAATAAACCAAACACTAGAGAATATCCTCTCCCAAGCAATGCGCCTCTCTCTCTTCCTTCTTCCAACAACTGGTAACTGCAACTTCCTTCAATACTTGCGCACTAGATGAGTGAGCTGAGTGAGTGAACAAATGAGGCGCTGGCTTCCTTTATTTATACAAACTGGCAAGCGCTGAAAGGAGGTGTCTCTTCACTGGCAGGGCCGACTTCTCTTTCTGGGTAGTTAAAACCACTTTAATTTTCCTGGGGGCCGACTTCTTAATTTGCATATTACATTTAGGATTTGACCAATCCGCAAAAGGGGATAAGAATATTCTTTTTAGTTACACAATATTTCAATTTTCAACTCTCCCTCTTAACAAGAAGGATATTCTTTATCTTTTGACAGGTCACTGGATGTCATCATCAACTGAACAATATCATTTGGGCAATATCATCAACTGGATAATCATCATCAACTGTATAACAACATCAACTAGATAACATCATCAACTTGGTAACATCATCAACTGGCAACATCATCAACTGGGTAACAACATCAACTGGATAACAGGAGGCATCAATATAATCCACTTGGTCATTTGGCATCACGATCACTAACTGGTTCTCCATGAATCCATATTAAAGAAGTTTTGTTCTCTTTATCTTCGCGTAGAAGATACTCTTTCTTTCTTTCATCTTCACGTAGAAGATACTCTTTCTTATCTTCACACAGAAGATATCTTATCTTCACACAGAAGATGTCTTATCTTCACACAAAAGATATTCTATGAGTTTTGCCATTCCTTTTATGTTCTCCTTTCTCTTGTAGTCATTTATCTCACCCATCCACTAGGGAGGACTACTAACATAGCTTCACTCCTAGTCATCCCACATGAACTAGAGAAGCTAAGATGCTAGCCTGGGCAAGACTAGACTCCCTTTCCATGATCCACACAGGATCATGACACAAACCTCAAGAGCCAACTAACCATTCCATATGGTCAAGGTTTGTGTTCCAGGCTACTCAATCCTTGGCCAGAGGAGAGTATCTGCCCGCTACCCCTTGGAGAAACATCCACACTCCTCTCTACGAGGGTGGTCACACCCCTCTC
>JZKD02S1207657.1:199768-214791 GCA_000966675.3 Picea glauca | reverse complement strand
CCCTTATAAGATCATAAGTTTGATGCCTTCAATGTCTCCCCTTCCTTATGAGATCATAATTTAGGTATCTCTCAATTTCTCCATCCTTCACCATGAGAAGGCCTCCTTATATAATCTTGGAGAGGCCTAACCACCTTAGAGATTCCTGGGATAGGTTGAGGATATTTCTCAATCACTTGTGGATCCTCCCTAAGATTCATCCTTGACCTCAGATTCAAATCCAACTGATTTCAGAGATAAGGGGGATCTTCCCTCGATTTTCTCAATAGCATAAAAATCCCCGAGAATGGTGCACAGAGTGCTACAATGCTCCCCCAAAGAAGGGAAAGGATCTCTAGTTCTCCCTACTAGTGGGTAGGGGAGTGCTACCCAATATGTCCTCAAAAAAAACCCAGTGCTCCCCCAAAAGGGTGCACAGAGTGCTAGAACTCTCCCCCAAAGAAGGTCAGGGAGCGCTAGCACTCCCTGATAGTGGGTGGGGGAGAATTGCCCTTCAAAATTAGTTTTTAAGTGGTTTTCTCAAGGAAAAAGGCTTTGTACTCTTCATCAAATGACATGTCCTTCTTTAACCAGTCTTTGAGGGTGTCTTCAAGTGTTCCTTGTGATGTTGTTCGAGACACAACATAGGAAATATGATTGTATGATGTCTATGACACTTGTGACACTTGTGGCCAAAATGCGACACTTGCGATACTTGTAATGACGACAATAGGTCATCATTGAAGTGAGTAATTTTGATGTGTAACAGATTTCCCCCCAAAGTGAGAAGTTAGAAGATGGAAACTGATGACTGAAGTACTTTGTAGACTTTTTCGAGCAAGGGTATGGACTCAAAGAACCTGGCAGAAGCTACACACAACCATCAAACAAATATTATGATATGTTTCAAACCCAAGGCATGCATACCTATGCTTGGGTGATAAAGACTTGCAAGGTATGGCCGCCATAAGATACACTGCAGATCGATAATTGTATTAACAAAAAGGTATAGCCACCAAAGATGCAATGTGGATCTATACTCCCATGACATGAACTGATCGTAGCCATGAAAAATACACAGTGGATCTATGAGATGACAAGACATAGCCATGGACCAATACAAAGTGGATCTATGTGACAGTATATGTGTCAATATTTAAGAGAAACTTCGTCGCAACCTAGGTAAAGTACATATTAGAGTGATTACTCAACCCAGGGTCTTCTTACTGATCCTGATGTAGTATGAATCTAACCATGTGAATAGATGTCCTAATGTCGAACATGGCATAAACCACTTGATTACCGATCAATGAGTTAAACCATTAACAAGTGTGAGGGAAATCACCATTGATGTCAATGATTCCCAAGGTACCCTAGTGCATTCTAGAGAATTTGAATAAATGAGCTGAAGTCGAACATCTATGAAATCCTCTAATCAGAGGTCAATGATGTAAACCAACTGTCAGAAGCGAGGAGGCCTGCCATTGAGGCATGCAGGTCCCAAGGTACTAACTGGTTTCCAAGTCTAATTCCTAGATAATGTACTGAAGTCGACAGGAACAAACTCGTTGAAGGAGGGCCTTGATGTATCCCCCATCAACGACATGAAACTGACACAGAGATATAAATTGGTGGATCAAAATAACATGGACTGACACAGGAATGAAACAGGAAATTTGTGATGGTTGACTCTTGAGGAAGATACTTCCCTTGAACACTGAGGCACAACAATAGAAACACGACATGGAACAAAACATGATAATGCAGTAGATATTGTGAATTTCCTCAGGTGACCCAAAGGAGTAAAGAAACTCAGAGGATTGGTTCAGTGTAGAGGTTCAATGGATTAAAATGCATGCAACGAAAAAGTGTCATGTTCAAGGGTGATCATAAGAGTGACTTGTGATGTTTTCAAAACTTGCTTGGCTTGCTTCCTTCAATTTTTTCCCCCATCCAGATAGACGAGTACCTCTTTTTAATTTAACGAGATCGAGGAGGATAACAAATTCTCGATATAACTCACCTTCGGTAAGCCCCTCTTCCTTTGTTTAATGAACTAGAAGAAGTAAGGGTTCGGTCCTGTATGGGCCCTTCAATGTATATTTTTAACGAGTCCAAAGAAGGTAAAATCGATGATTTTTCATGTTTAGAGAGTCTAAAAATAACTTAAAGGCGACTCCATTATTGTCATTTTTCATAATTTTAGTCTCGTGAGGCCGAAAAATAGAGAAACTACCACTCGAAAGATGCCCTTTCAAACCTTTTAACAAGTGTGAAAGGAAGCAAGATCACTCGGCAATGTTTTCATGTTTAGAGAGTCTAAAAAGAGCTCAAAGACGACTCTAGGGGGTTCCTTTTTCGTATAACCTTTACGAGTCTGAAAAAATGATAAAATTATACTCGATTACATTCTCATGTATTTTCGAGTGTTAGAAAGAACAAAGACTAAGCTTGGTATTGGTTTCATTTTTACACAAGCTTGAAACAAAATTAAACAATTCTTGTAAATTCCTAACGTAAAATCCAAAGGTTGGGATACCCATGGATGGTTGGTACTCTGCCCCCAACTTGAAAATCTAGTTGCATAACTCTAGAATGATCATCAAAGGCTAGAGACATGCCCCCCAAGATTCAATTCATTCACCGACTTTGAGGTTGTCACCAATTTTCATACTAGATGGAGAAAAAGGATAAGGGCAGATGAAATGAAGGTTGAAATATGAGACCTAAGGAAAGACTCGACTTGTTAGGAGAGGTGACTGTTTCATTTTTTAATGAGCTTGACACAAGAAAAGAACTATGCTCAAGGATTCGGGTTCAATCCCCATATTTCTGTTTCATTTTTTTAACGAGCTTGCTACAGAGAGAAAAAACTATGCTCATGGCTCTAGGTTCAATCCCCATATTTTTGTTTCATTTTTTAACGATCTTTCCACAGAAAAGAAAAACTATCTCAAGGCCTCTGTTTAATTTTTTAATGAGCTTTCCATAGAGAAGCAAAACTATGCTCGTAGCTTCTGTTTAATTTTTTAACAAGCTTTCCACAGAGAGGAAAACTATGCTCGTGACCTCCATTTCATTTTTTAAGAAGCTTTCCACAGAGAAGAGAAACTATGCTCATGACCTCTTCTTGAGCATGGATTCCAAGAGGATAATTCTTTGGAAGGAAACCATGTCAAGGGACAAAACTTGTTCATGCCTTCCAAGAGATATTCACTGGATGGAAGAACAATATTCTGGAAGGAACACATGTTGAGGGTCGTGTAAAGGGTAAGGAGATCATGCTCTAAACACCCTACCGAAGAGATCACCATGTCAACTTCCAGATCTAAGTCATATTTATCGGAAGACGAAGGCATGGGAGATAATTCCACATAATTGACCTATGGTGGGGGTGATGTCATCTGCATATAAGAACCGTTTAGGGAGGTCATTGGGTTGGTAATCAAGTCAGGACCAATGCATGAAATTTGATCAATAGTCACCATTATTCCATCGTGTGGGAAATATATCACATGAAAAAGAGTGGACACAATAGATTTCATGGCATAGACATATAAATATCTCCCAAGGAGTAAATCGAAATACAAGGGGTCTTGGACTACCATAACATCAATAAAGACAGTTTTCCCTCCCATAGTTATGGGAAACTAGGGAAGGATCCCTGAAGGTTGACTGGTTCTTCTATTAAAATCGAACAGAGTCTGGGTAATCGTCACAAGCTGAGGATAACCCAAATCTTTCCAACCAATAGAGGAAAAAATACTAACAAACGAACCTTCATCTATCAGCGCACGAGGAACGTCCCGACCACAAACCTGTATTGTAATATTAAAAGGAATGTGAGAGGGAAGACGAGGTCCAGTTAGCACACCCCAATCAAAGAGGATATCCTCATTACTTAGAGGGGGTTTCGTGGGAGAAGGAGGAATTCCCCCCAATACGGTAGATTCTGTATCAACGAGAAAAACGTGGGCAGAATCGGGTTTACTCTCTAGAGGGAGATTAGGATCGATTGATAATGACATCAAATTGACCACTTGGGTTTCATTCTCCAAGGGGAGAATGGGGTCAACAAGTGGAAACAAAACGACTGCTTGGGTTGCAATCTCTAATAGGAGAGTGGGATCAACCGAAGATGGGATCGGATCAACCACTTTGTCAACTGGTTCAACTAAGGACATGACTAGATTGACGACATGATCAACCAGAATTACCGATGAAGGGACCGAAGAAACCACTTTGGCACTCGTCAAAGGAGGAGTTGGATTGACCACGTTGGAACTCTTCAGATGAAGGGTGGGAATGACCAATGATGGGATTGGATCAGTCACTTGGGTTTCACTTTTCATATGAAAAGTGGGGTTGATCGATGATGGAATTGGATCAACTACTTTGGTTAGTGTTTCAACCGAGGATGAAACTAGATTGACCACCTGATCAACCGGACTGACCAGGGATGGAACCGGATTGACCATTCCATCAACTAACAATGGGTTGGGGGAAATATTACAATAACCAGTTGGAAGTTGAATATTTTCCAAAATATAAGAAGCCTAATACATATGAGGACAAAGGTGAGAATAATGATCACCTTCGCATAACATGCAAGGAAACTTGACAATTTTCTTCTTCTTACCAACCTTAATGTCACTAGTTGATGGGGTGTCACTAGTATGTCTAGAAGGGGCTGATGACGTGAAATACCACATTTCTAAGACCTTGGGAAGACCAAGGCAATCTCTCAGAAAGTGGTCACTCACAAAGGCTGCAAGGAAATTTGGGTTTCAGATTCTTCATTTTAATCTTGTTGACCTCATCAACACTCCTAGTACTATTAACAGTAGTTTCTTGCTTTGATCCAACATCTGATGTAGTTGGAGGCTTGGTCCTTTTCGAGTTCTTCGTCTTCTTCTCTTTTCGTTTCTTCTTCTTCTTATCAACCTGGCTACTCACTTTAGATATTTCACTAGTCGAAGAAGGAGAAAGGGAAGGAGACTTAATGGGTGAAGAAGGAAAAAATTCGACATGAGGTTGATGTGTGGGTGGTGTACTTACACCTGAAGCATTAGGTGTAGTTGAAGCATTGGGAAGATTCGAGATCACCAGAGTGGGGAACAACCAAACCGGTAATCTGATGGTGAGTCCCAGAAGACTCAGTGTGGCAATGTATGGAGGACCAATGTTTCCAAAAGAAGGAAAGGTGAAAGGTTCCCTAGGACAAGGGGTTCCTCCATTGGTACTCCTAGGCATTGATGCCATTAACACTGACTCGAACTAAGATCCACTAAGTAAAACAAACAACACATGCTATGAATCTAAGAAGCAAACAATCAAACAAAAGTTCCCACAATGAAACCACTTGTTGGTGATGAAATCCAACGTCACTAGAACAATATAGGAAGGGGTGGAGATAGAGCAGGTGGATCAGTTACGTTGGCGACCTGCTTAACGAACTTATGCCTTGGTGCAAGCTTCCACGCAGTAATTGTGGATTTACCCTCCAAGGAGCCCGAGTGAGTTTGACCAACGTCTATTCCAGGTACAGTGAGACTTCCCTTCACCGTCACCTTGTGTAATACATTGAATATTATGGCTACTAAGTTCACCAACTCGCAGTCATCCCTTGGGTGGGTACAGTCGACAGTCTAGTCCGAACATATGGGCAAGATAACAAGTCTGAAATCCTTCAAGAGAACTGAGGACAAGTGGACTGGTAGAACTCCAGAGGACACTGAACAGATTCAGAATTCACGAAGCACCAAGACCAAATGAAGATAGTTGAACCTCAATAAGAACCCCCAATATACGATATGAATACTACGAATAGTTAAACCACGGACATATAATATTTGTAACTCTCCCGAACACGACCTCGTGCATAACCCTTGTGTGAGAGGGGGATCCTAGTAAGCTTATACGAAAATTGGATTTTCTCTCCCTATCGCAAGATGCTAAGTTTGTTTGAAAACTTTGGAAAGTTATCCTTTCAACCTATTCCAAAGAACTACACCTTAATCTAGTGTACGTTTGTTAACAAAAAATGTAAAAATGTATGGTAAATTTTAGTTTAGCGCTTGATTTTAAGGTTGTTGTTTACTCAAGAGGAACATGGAGTGGAATAAATGATGTTTTGACCAACTATAAACAATGCAAAGAAATTAGAATGCAAATATTTCACTTCGATGAAAGCTAAAGAGAAGAATCCAAGAAAAGACAGAGAGAGAGAAATCACTCAAATTATCCCGACCAAACAAGCAACTAGAAAGGGAAATTTCACATTTCGAAAAAAAATTCAAGCTCCAATCAAGAAAATAAGGGGTGATAAGAACCAAATATCAACCTAAATAACTTCACAAACCAATTACAAAGTATGGGTAAATACTTCCACAAAACAAGTTGAGAAAATCTGCACAGGAAAGGGCAAAACTCCTTTGAAAAGGAGACCACCGCTCCCTGTCTCAAGGGTACAAAGTGTTGCAGTGCTCCCTAAATAACGGTAAGGGAGTTATAACACTCTGATATGGCCTATAGGGGGGCGTTGATCCACCCATAAATTCAAAAAACAGTCAAAAAATTAAGAAAAACTCACCCAAAATGCACAAAAATTGGTGAAATTGCTAGTGAAGATGGGAGAAAGGTAATGGATCATAAACAAATAGTAAAACTGATCCAAAAGGTGGGAAAAGGGAAGGTAAAAACCAAGGAAATAAAAATCGATGCTGATCCCTAGTGGAGTCGCCAATTTCTGTTACAGGAAAACCCCCCTACGGACAAGTGGATTCCCTCTTGGATCCTAAATCTCTAAGATCAAGACAGAAAGATGATAACTTTGGTCATTGGCATCCATTTAAACCTATCTAAACTAATATATAGAGAAGAGGAAGAATATGTACCTTTTTACGATGTTTTTCCTCACCCAGTTCCAAGTTGAGCTCTGATCCACAAGCTCTTCAACATGTCCTGTAATCCAATCAAAGACAAAGCATGCTTCCTATTCTACCGCGATTAGTTTGAAACTAGATCTTTCCATTAAAGACAAGTCCATGTAGGTATACACAATCTTGAAGGAAACATGCCAAGCACATGTATTAATGAGAACTTAAAAGAGATACTTACATACCATTGATGAAGCTGCAACAACCTCTTCCAGTTCTCCTTGTCCAACCCTTTGCTCAAATGATCCACAAACAAAATGACTATGCTTCACGGATTATCTCCCTTATGAGATCATAAGTTTGATTCCTTCAATGTATCCCCTTCCTTATGATATCATAAGTTAGGTATCTCTCAATTTCTCCATCCTTCACCATGAGAAGGTATCCTTATATAAGCTTGAAGAGACCTAACCACCTCAGAGATTCTTGGGATAGGTTGAGGATCTTTCTCCATCAGTTGTGGATCCTCCCTAAGATCCATCCTTGACCTCATATTTGAATCCAACTGATTTCAGAGATAAGGGGGATATTCCCTTGATTTTCTCAACAACACAACACTCCCCCAGAATGGTGCACAGAGCGCTACAACGCTCCCCCAAAGAAGGGAAAGGAGTGATAGCAATCCCTACTAGTGGGTAGGGGAGTATTGCCAAATATTTCCTCAAAAAAAACCCAACGCTCCCCCATAAGGGTGTACAATGTGCTATAACGCTCACCCAAAGAAGGTCAGGGAACGCTAGCACTCCATGATAGTGGTTGGGGGAGCGATGCCCTTCAAAATTATTTTTTAAGTGGTTTTCTCAAGGAAAAAGTATTTGTACTCTTCATCAAATGACATGTACTTCTTTAACTAGTCTCTGAGGGTGTCTTCAAGTGTTCCTTGTGATGTCATTCAAGACACAACATAGGCAAGATGACTGTATGATGTCTGTGACGCTTATGACATTTGTGGCCAGAATGTGACACTTGCGATACTTGTAATGATGACAATAGGTCATCATTGAAGTGAGTAATTTTGATGTGTAACACAAATGCTCGAAGTGTCGAAGGACAAATTTTAGGGTTAATACATGATTAATTTAATTAAGACATGACATAATTTGACCACGTCACATTAATTCACAGTTGTCCATCTCAACACTCGATTAAATCATATATGTTGGATTAAGATAGTGGAAGGATGGAATAAGGGGTACTTTCAACCGACAATAATCAGTCGCCTACACTTTATGCTCACTTCGGCAGCTCAAAATCCAGAAGAATGCAAGGATATCCCATAGGCCAAAGTTTGAAGGACTTGGTTCCAACACCGGTCTCATGATAACCTAAAGGAGTTGATTAGGGGTGCCAAGGGCCTAGAAGTAAATAAGCCCATAGACATTTGAATAAGGTCCTATGTAGAAGAAATAAGGGAGGAAAGAGAAAGTGTTAAATGAAAAGCGCTTAGAATGGATAAGCTTGTGGTTTCATTCCTGTGGTCACAAGGAAAGTGGATTGAAGGAATCGCCTATCTGCAAAATTTGAATCCAGATACGAAAAAACAAACTGTGAAGGAATAAAATGATAAAATGACTTAGAATGGATTTGAAGTATTTTAAAAATAAAATAAAATATTAATAAAACAGAAATGTCACCATTAATGTTGATTAAATGAAGAGGTGCAATGGTTCATTATTAAAATACACAATGGTTCAAATCCATACCTACTGAAATACTATATAAACCAGAAATTGTGGTGAAAAGAAGGTGTCTTGGTGGATAAAATATAAATACAATGGATTGAATGAAGGTTCATTCTTTATCAGTTTGGTGCTTGTTTACAAGTTGGGTCTTATTATGATGGTTGTATTCCTCACTTCTCTGTTGGATCTGAGAACTACAAGTTGGGACTTGTATATGAGAGTTGGATCTCTCTTATTTAGCTGGTGCTGAATAGTTTGACGATTGGTATCATATGTACTTATTCAAGTTTAATAAATATATGATATTTATTCTTCTTTATATAGTTTGTGTTTTTATAACTATTATATATATTTATGAATAAGTAATTGAAATACGTATATGTTATTCAGTTAATTTAAGTAATCTGAGAATGTGTGAGAATTGTCCAAAAGTTCAAGACACTAATTCACACCCCTCTCAGCGTTAGTGTGTGTTTCAATAGAATAGAAGAATTAATACAAGGTTGTGTTGTAGGAATGAGACTAGAGATCATCTATCTTACACTCCCATCTCTATTATTCATCACCCTCATGATTGTTTGCATTCTTTCCTCAAATAAAAAATACTTCTTCATTCACCATTGTTAGAGAGGGATTTCAAGAAGAAAAAGGACCCATCCCAAGGAGAGTGTTGGAGCTCATTTTCTTTCAACCATTCTCCCAAGGTGATGCTACTCATTTTCATGCCTTTCCATTGGACTAATATGTGAGTATGGTTGTTTCCCTCCAAAGTTTTTATGTTTGAATGGTATCGTTGTATTTTAATTTGTAACTTTATTGAATGTGTGCTCAATTTTTTGTTTTATGCAGTAATACTCTTGTGCTTGTCCCACAACTAATAATTGTCTATTGTTTAGCTCGCAGCCTAGCTTAACAAAGGATATTTTTCTCACCATGTAACAAAATCCCCAACACAATGCTTCTCCACAAGCTATCTTTTGTTTTCACAACTGTAATACCCTTGTTTCCCCCAGCTTGTAAATATAATTATATTTGGATAAAATATTGTGGACATACCTATCATGAGAATTTTGGAAAAGACAATGAACCTTGTTATTAAAGGTATTTTATATATACATATTTTCTATTATTAAATAAAAAAGGGAAAATTGTGGCACAACTTCTGAAAGGAGGTGGCTAGTATGGATCATGATGCATGAGAGGGGATGGTAAGGGGAACCAGTGATGGTTGAGATGACCCTGCTAGAACAATACTCTATTGGATATAAATTCTCCAGACCCAAAAATATCTTCTAGCCCAGAAAATTTAATTACCATTCAAGCTAGTAGTTAGGAAGTCTTCCTCAATAGTAAGTGAGGAGATGGGAAGAGTACCTTCCGAGAAACTTTCTAACATGACCCACATAATATTGTTAGGAAAGGAAAGAAAAGTTAGTAAAACCATGGGTGAGGGCAGAGGATACCCACGAATGGGTCGAGAGACCACTCTAGAAAAAGAAGAGCGTGTGAGGCTCTTTGGTCCCGAGGAGAACTGATAAATATATATTTTTCTGGGTACATGAGTTCTTGGATAGTGTTTTCTAATCGAGTTGATAAAAAAATAGGCAATGATTGAGTGAGAAATCACAGCATCTTACCTTGCTTGGTGGATAGAAAATTGAACTACCGGGACCTTATGGGAAAAGGAGAGTAACCTTTGTCCCTTGTTTTAGCTGAGCAAAAAAGGAAAAATTCATATATCTCATGGCATCGTGTTCTATCCAGGGGGTGGCCAGTTGAGGAATACTCAAAGAGAAAACCGTGCCTATGGATGGGTGGAAAAGAGCACCCCTTTCAGTAGTTGCCAACTAATTTCCAATTTCAGATAAGTGTGACTCTGATCTTCATATAGTCTTGAATTCTTTGTTGTAATATGTATATGCTTAAGTTAAATAATGGAAAAATCTATTATATTGTTTGAATGATATAATTTTGTCTCTAATGGCCTAACAGTCTGAGAAATTTGAAGTAAAACATGAATGCCATATTTTTTAGATGGTGTATGCATACCTTTGTTTCCCAAAGACCAAATCCATAGAGGTAGAGTCGAGACAAACTCTACGGGACTACTCCATTACCATTGATCCCTCGAAACTACCTTTCTCTTGATTGTGGAATTCAAGTTCAGTAGAATAAGGGTGCTTCCTTCAAACCATTTTCCCCCTAGTGACCACATGCTCAAGTCTGTGGCTTTAACCAAATATTGGATAATATCTGAGAGTGTATCCCTCAAGGGATTGTCAAATCCCCATATGACCAGGGCCCTGAAACACTGTGCTATGTTAAAAGGGAGCTAAGCCTCATGGGATTCGGGACTTCAGGATTTTGGAACCTCTCAACATTCAAATCCTGTCGAAGGTAACCTATCAAAACAGTGATCGGACAGTTGACAGAAAACTGACAATTTTTTATCCATTGTCATGGGATTTTCTTTATCGTTAAACCCTAACTAGCTTTTCAGTCGTGAATTTATGTGGGCCATTGATCCAAGAAACATCAATATCTTTCCTAAATGTTGGATATACGTTATGGTCAAATTCAGTGTTGACCCACTTCGGGAGTGAAAAGGTGTTAAACGGATAGAACTCATGAATGACGAAGTCGCGAAGTAACATGAGTCGTATCTCTAAGGAACCTTAATGATCTCTCTCAACCATTATATAGAACCTAGTGGAAGGATAGGGTAAGCGATAATGTTAACCAACATCAGGCAGTCGTATCCCATTTATTACCTTTCCAGTAGGTAACCCTCTGGGAATTAAATGGGATAATACCTATAAGGGATGCGAGGTCACGAAATCCCAAAGTGGAGAAGTCCCTCCAACCATTAAATCAAAGGGAGGAATTTGGAGACTTAGTGAGCCTTTGATCTAAGGATCCATCAGGGGGCCTTCCATACCATTCGATCAACTAGTGGAAGGACAACACAAGTACTTTGACGAAGTATTACTTCAGGAGTTTGGAACTTTGAAACTATGAGATTTCGGGGCTTCGAGAGATTTCACATGTTGGTGCACAGGCTAAACGCCGAAGTTTCGAAGGCTGGAATATGTGGCAAGATTTATAGAACTTCGGAACTCCAAGACTCTAAAACTCTAGGAGATGCGAGGATATAGGATGATGTGTTAAACATCGAAGTTTCGATATGCTAAAATTATTGTGTGTAGTGTCCAACCTCGATTGGATAAGGAACATACACCATGATAATGTGGTGTCGTGGGATTGGCCATGAATTAAGTGTGGGACCCCTCCCCCCTTGTCAAGTTTAAGCTACATGTTAAGAACAGATGAATCTTATTCATTATATCCAAGGGTGGATATAATATACACCATAGATTCTAGAGTGGAAAGAGTCCTTCAGACTTTGGAAATCTAGGGAATTTTCTAAACCTATACAAGAATATCGAAGGAGACGAAGGCTTGTTACCCATGAAGGCCTGAGAGATATCCCTTACAACCGCCCCTCCAGTGGCCATGTCATCGTTAGAGGATGACGACCGAGGTTATTTCCATGCCATGTAGGATGGTACAAATGAGGTGGATCCACATGGGTGCCACATGGTCTTTGACCAACAACACCCTGAGAAGTTCAGGGAGCCATAAATTTTAACTCAGAACTCGGTTTCAAACGAGTTTATAGTCATTCGAAATCTCTCAGAGAGAAGAAGGTAATGGTTCCCTTATTCGAGGAACTTAGAGAAGTTGTAGGAAAGAGGAAAATTTATACCCCCATCCCTTAAAAGGATACTTAGGGGGTCATGTGTGTGATAGATTGGTATCAGAGCAGGAAACAACACTTGTCCTTCTTGGGCTCATGAAAGAGTGGAACAAACTTTAATAGAAAAAACTTTAAGGGCAGAGCACTCTACCCTACCCACCTGTAATAGCTTAATTAAGATTTACTATTGAAGAGAGTGACACCTTCTACTATTTACATGTTCTGAATATGAACTTCATATTGTTGTTTTATGTGGAATAATGAAGCTAATTTTACCTTACAAAAATTACATGTGTTGTTCATCAAATTTGAGGATAGTTGACTAACATAAAATGTTGTTGTCATCACTTAAACAGTCAGTGGACAACAAAGAAAACTACAACGTAAATATTGTGACACACCATGAGTTGGGGGAAATATCCCACAATAAATAAGAAGATTATGTTGAGAGGAGGGTGGTGGAAACCCCTCCAGATTTAGACAAAATTGTAAGAATCCTTATGGAAGAATTACAAATATTTAAAGAAGAAAATGAGAGAATCATGAGAGAACAAGAAAAGAAAACTGAAATAAATGCAGTCTTGTTGAAAATCCTATCAGACATACAGAGGCAATTGAAACATGGACTGATGGTCAGTAATGTGGATAGACATAATACTAAGAGAACCCAAATTCCACCTAAGATACAAAAGCATGGCCTTGAAAGTAGCAACACAAGAAGAATCACCTCAAAGAAGGCCCAACATGGAGCCAAGAGGCATGCTGACGTAAAGGATTCAACTAAAGAATCCTCTAGTGAGGGAACTGACAATTCCACGGAATTGTCTAGAAGTAAGACTAGTTTACATTCTTAGAGGAGTAGAAAGAGGAGGAAAAATTCTAGGAGACATGACCCTAAAGAGTTTAAGAAATCCAAACCACCCACTTTTGATGGAGAGATTAAGAAGGGGGAAGAAGGAAAATCTTGACTACTCGACCTAAAGAAGTACTTCAGAGTCCATGACTACTCTAAGAACTTAAAGGCCCGAATAGCCATATTTAACTTGAATGGAAATGCCTCCATATGGTGGGAGGACCTTAGAAATGTGAAAGGAATTCATGAGAAGGTGTTCTCATGGAAACAATTTTAAAAGTATTTTAAGAAAAAGTACCTATATGAAAGGTACTATGATGAAAGGACTAAGGAGTTGTATGAACTCAAACTTCGACAACTCGCCATTGATGAATATGTCAACAAATTCCTTGAGTTTTTGAGGTATGTTCCTTACATCAAGGATGAAAATGTGAAGGTGCAACGATTCATTAGTAGGCTTCCTCAAACCTATCAAGACATAGTTGATTTTGATGAACCCAAGACTCTAGAAGACACCATTAGGAAGGCAAGGTACTTCTATGAGCAATTCAAGCAGAGGGAAGAACCTCATAAGGATTGGAAAAAAGAAAGCAAATTGGGATTCAAGAAGAAGGGTTTTAAAACTTCAAGGTTTAGGAACCCCGGGAAAGGCTCTAAGATGAGTCTTCCTACTAAAAGTGTGTATCAACATAATTTTCCATCTCTAAGTGGAAATAAACCCTTTGGATCATTCCCAGGAAAGATTGACGATAAAAGGAGAGAACCATTGAAATGTTGGGGATGCGGAGAAGAAAATTTGTTGAGGGACTGTCCCCATAGGTAGCAAGACAATAGGAGTGTATACAACATCCAAGAAGCTATCACAGTCAATGATGTGGCTAGGAGCGGGCCAACAATTTATGCAGCCATGGATAACCGACAAGTTCATCACCAAGCTTCAGTAGTGGAGATGGAAGGTACAATTTCCAACCATCTTGTTTATGTTTTGATTGACCCTGGTTCTAACATGAGTTATCTAGGCCCTCAAACTATGGAGAAATTTAATTTGTAGCCAGTAAAATATACTAAATCATGGCTGGTACAACTCGCCATTGGGACAAAAAGAAAAGTAACATAGGTCTTACTAGTAGGACAATTAATTTTGAGTGGGTTTTCCACCCAAGAAACTCTAAATATACTTCCTTTAGGATCTTATAACATGCTTCTTGGAATGGATTGGTTGGATGCCCATAAAGCCAAATTGGATTGTTACCATAAAGTGTTAGAATGTGAAAGTGAGGAATGGGAGAAAAGAACCCTATAGGGAATTCAAAAGCCAGTCTTAGTGAGACAAATATCAACCCTTCAAGTGAAGAAGTATTGCAGAAACATATGTCCTTTGTATGCAATACAAGTGTTGAACTATGTTGAGGAAAATAAACCAAGCCTATAGGACTATCCTATATTAAGAGAGTATAAATATGTGTTTCCAGAAGAGGTACCAAGTCTACCTCCAAGAAGAGATATTGACTTCTCAATAGAACTTATACCTAGAGTGGTGCCAATGTCTAGAGAAGCCTATAGAATGAGTACACCATAGCTAGTTGGGCTTGTAAGTTTTAAACCTATGAAGTAAATCAATGCATATAGATTCTTAAGAAAAACAGAATTTAATCAATGGCTCATACACAGAGTACACAGATATTTTATACCGGAAACTCTCAACCGGGAAAACCTTTCTTATATTCATTATATCGAATTTCACCATTCACCATACAATATATATACAATGTTTTTAGGTATTCCATAGATACCAAAACCCTAATCCCTTAATC
>JZKD02S1207657.1:143614-168024 GCA_000966675.3 Picea glauca | reverse complement strand
ATTTTTCCATTATTTAACTTAAGCATATACATATTACAACAAAGAATTCAAGACTATATGAAGATCAGAGTCACACTTATCTGAAATTGGAAATTAGTTGGCAACTACTGAAAGGGGTGCTCTTTTCCACCCATCCATAGGCACGGTTTTCTCTTTGAGTATTCCTCAACTGGCCACCCCCTGGATAGAACACGATGCCATGAGATATATGAATTTTTCCTTTTTTGCTCAGCTAAAACAAGGGACAAAGGTTACTCTCCTTTTCCCATAAGGTCCCGGTAGTTCAATTTTCTATCCACCAAGCAAGGTAAGATGCTGTGATTTCTCACTCAATCATTGCCTATTTTTTTATCAACTCGATTAGAAAACACTATCCAAGAACTCATGTACCCAGAAAAATATATATTTATCAGTTCTCCTCGGGACCAAAGAGCCTCACACGCTCTTCTTTTTCTAGAGTGGTCTCTCGACCCATTCGTGGGTATCCTCTGCCCTCACCCATGGTTTTACTAACTTTTCTTTCCTTTCCTAACAATATTATGTGGGTCATGTTAGAAAGTTTCTCGGAAGGTACTCTTCCCATCTCCTCACTTACTATTGAGGAAGACTTCCTAACTACTAGCTTGAATGGTAATTAAATTTTCTGGGCTAGAAGATATTTTTGGGTCTGGAGAATTTATATCCAATAGAGTATTGTTCTAGCAGGGTCATCTCAACCATCACTGGTTCCCCTTACCATCCCCTCTCATGCATCATGATCCATACTAGCCACCTCCTTTCAGAAGTTGTGCCACAATTTTCCCTTTTTTATTTAATAATAGAAAATATGTATATATAAAATACCTTTAATAACAAGGTTCATTGTCTTTTCCAAAATTCTCATGATAGGTATGTCCACAATATTTTATCCAAATATAATTATATTTACAAGCTGGGGGAAACAAGGGTATTACAGTTGTGAAAACAAAAGATAGCTTGTGGAGAAGCATTGTGTTGGGGATTTTGTTACATGGTGAGAAAAATATCCTTTGTTAAGCTAGGCTGCGAGCTAAACAATAGACAATTATTAGTTGTGGGACAAGCACAAGAGTATTACTGCATAAAACAAAAAATTGAGCACACATTCAATAAAGTTACAAATTAAAATACAACGATACCATTCAAACATAAAAACTTTGGAGGGAAACAACCATACTCACATATTAGTCCAATGGAAAGGCATGAAAATGAGTAGCATCACCTTGGGAGAATGGTTGAAAGAAAATGAGCTCCAACACTCTCCTTGGGATGGGTCCTTTTTCTTCTTGAAATCCCTCTCTAACAATGGTGAATGAAGAAGTATTTTTTATTTGAGGAAAGAATGCAAACAATCATGAGGGTGATGAATAATAGAGATGGGAGTGTAAGATAGATGATCTCTAGTCTCATTCCTACAACACAACCTTGTATTAATTCTTCTATTCTATTGAAACACACACTAACGCTGAGAGGGGTGTGAATTAGTGTCTTGAACTTTTGGACAATTCTCACACATTCTCAGATTACTTAAATTAACTGAATAACATATACGTATTTCAATTACTTATTCATAAATATATATAATAGTTATAAAAACACAAACTATATAAAGAAGAATAAATATCATATATTTATTAAACTTGAATAAGTACATATGATACCAATCGTCAAACTATTCAGCACCAGCTAAATAAGAGAGATCCAACTCTCATATACAAGTCCCAACTTGTAGTTCTCAGATCCAACAGAGAAGTGAGGAATACAACCATCATAATAAGACCCAACTTGTAAACAAGCACCAAACTGATAAAGAATGAACCTTCATTCAATCCATTGTATTTATATTTTATCCACCAAGACACCTTCTTTTCACCACAATTTCTGGTTTATATAGTATTTCAGTAGGTATGGATTTGAACCATTGTGTATTTTAATAATGAACCATTGCACCTCTTCATTTAATCAACATTAATGGTGACATTTCTGTTTTATTAATATTTTATTTTATTTTTAAAATACTTCAAATCCATTCTAAGTCATTTTATCATTTTATTCCTTCACAGTTTGTTTTTTCGTATCTGGATTCAAATTTTGCAGATAGGCGATTCCTTCAATCCACTTTCCTTGTGACCACAGGAATGAAACCACAAGCTTATCCATTCTAAGCGCTTTTCATTTAACACTTTCTCTTTCCTCCCTTATTTCTTCTACATAGGACCTTATTCAAATGTCTATGGGCTTATTTACTTCTAGGCCCTTGGCACCCCTAATCAACTCCTTTAGGTTATCATGAGACCGGTGTTGGAACCAATTCCTTCGAACTTTGGCCTATGGGCTATCCTTGCATTCTTCTAGATTTTAAGCTGCCGAAGTGAGCATAAAGTGTAGGTGACTGGTTGTTGTCGGTTGAAAGTACCCCTTATTCCATCCTTCCACTATCTTAATCCAACATATATGATTTAATCGAGTGTTGAGATGGACAACTATGAATTAATGTGACATGGTCAAATTATGTCATGTCTTAATTAAATTAATCATGTATTAACCCTAAAATTTGTCCTTTGACACTTCGAGCATTTGTGTTACACATCAAAATTACTCACTTCAATGATAACTTATTGTCGTCATTACAAGTATCGCAAGTGTCACATTCTGGCCACAAATGTCGTAAGTGTCACAAACATCATACAGTCATCTTGCCTATGTCATGTCTTGAATGACATCACAAGGAACACTTGAAGACACCCTCGGAGACTAGTTAAAGAAGTACATGTCATTTGATGAAGAGTACAAATACTTTTTCCTTGAGAAAACCACTTAAAAATTAATTTTGAAGGGCATCGCTCCCCCAACCACTGTCAGGGAGTGCTAGCGCTCCCTGACCTTCTTTGGGTAAGCGTTCTAGCACATTGTGCACCCTTCTGGGGGAGCGTTGGGTTTTTTTTGAGGAAATATTTGGCAATACTCCCCTACCCACTAGTAGGGATTGCTAGAACTCCTTGCCCTTCTTTGGGGGAGCGCTGTAGTGCTCTATGCACCATTATGGGGGAGTGTTATGCTGTTGAGAAAATTAAGGGAAGATCCCCCTTATCTCTGAAATCAGTTGGATTCAAATATGAGGTCAAGGATGGATCTTAGGGAGGATCCAAAACTGATGGAGAAAGATCCTCAACCTATCCCAAGAATCTCTGAGGTGGTTAGGCCTCTTCAAGCTTATATAAGGAGACCTTCTCATGGTGAAGGATGGAGAAATTGAGAGATACCTAACTTATGATCTCATAAGGAAGGGGAGACATTGAAGGCATCAAACTTATGATCTCATAAGGGAGATAATCTGTGAATCATAGTCATTTTGTTTGTGGATCATTTGAGCAAAGGGTTGGACAAGGAGAACTGGAAGAGGCTGTTGCAGCTTCATCAATGGTCAGTAAGTATCTCTTTTAAGTTCTCATTAATACATGTGCTTGGCATGTTTCCTTCAATATTGTGTATACCTACATGAACTTGTATTTAATGGAAAGATCTAGTTTCAAACTAATCACGGTAGAATAGGAAGCATGCTTTGTCTTTGATTGGATTACAGGACATGTTGAAGAGCTTGTGGATCATAGCTCAAATTGGAACTAGGCGAGGACAAACATCGTAAAAAGGTACATATTCTTCCTCTTCTCTATAGATTAGTTTAGCTAGGTTTAAATGGATGTCGTGACCAAATTTAGCATCTTTCTGTCTTGATCTTAGAGATTTAGGATCCAAGAGGGAATCCACTTGTCCGTAGGGGGATTTTCCTGTAACAGAAATTGGCGACTCCACTAGGGATCGGCATAGATTTTTATTTCCTTGATTTTTCCCTTCCCTTTTCCCACCTTTTATATCAGTTTTAATATTTGTTTATGATCCATTACCTTTCTCCCATCTTCACTAGCAATTTCACCAATTTTTGTGCATTCTGGGTGAGTTTTTCTTCATTTTTTTACTGTTTTTTAAATTTATGGGTGGATCAACGCCCCCCTATAGGCCATATCAAAGCACTAGAACTCCCCTATAGTTATTTAGGGAGCGCTGAAACACTTTTTACCCTTGATATAGGGAGTGCTGGTCTCCTTTTCAAAGGAGTTTTGCCCTTTTCTGCTCAGATTTTCTCAGCTTGTTTTGTGGAAGTATTTACCCAGACTTTATAATTGGTTTGTGAAGTTATTTAGGTTGATATTTGGTTCTTATCACCCCTTATTTTCTTGATTGGAGCTTTAATTTTTTTTCGAAATGTGAAATTTCCCTTTCTAGCTGCTTGTTTGGTCGGGACAATTTGAGTGATTTCTCTCTCTCTCTGTCTTTTCTTGGATTCTTCTCTTTAGATTTCATCGAAGTGAAATATTTGCATTCTCATTTCTTTGCATTGTTTAGAGTTGGTCAAAACATCATTTATTCCACTCCATGTTCCTCTTGAGTAAACAACAACCTTAAAATCAAGCGCTAAACTAAAATTTACCAGACATTTTTACATTTTCTGTTAGCAAACATACACTAGATTAAGGTGTAGTGATTTGGAATAGGTTGAAAGGATAACTTTACAAAGCTGTCAAACAAACTTAGAATCTTGCGATAGGGAGAGAAAATCCAATTTTCGTATAAGCTTACTGAGATCCCCCGCTCACACAGGGGTTATGCACGAGGTCGTGTTCGGGAGAGTTACAAAGATTATACGTCCGTGGTTTAACTATTCGTAGTAGTCAGATCGTATATTGGGGGTTCTTATTGAGGTTCAACTGTCTTCATTTGGTCTCGGTGCTTCGTGAATTCTGAATCCGTTCAGGGTCCTCTGGAGTTCTACCGGTCCACTTGTCCTCAGTTCTCTTGAAGGATTTCAGCCTTGTTATCCTGCCCATACGTTCAGACTGGACTGTCGACTGTACCCACCCAAGGGATGAATGCAAGTTGGTGACCTTAGTAGCCATAATATTCAAGGTCTTACACAAGGTGACGGTGAAGGGAAGTCTCACTGTACCTGGAACAGACGTTGGTCAAACTCACTTGGGCTCCTTGGAGGGTAAATCCACAATTACTGCGTGAAAGCTTGCACCAAGGCATAAGTTCGTTAAGCAGGTCGCCAACGTAACTGATCCACCTGCTCTATCTCTGCCCCTTCCTATATTGTTCTCGCAATGTTGGATTTCATCACCAACAAGTGGTTTCATTGTGGGAACTTTTTTTTGATTGTTTGATTCTTAGATTCATAGCATGTGTTGTTTTTTTTACTTAGTGGACCTTAGTTCGAGTCAGTGTTAATGGCATCAATGCCTAGGAGTACCAATGGAGGAACCCCTTGTCCTAGGGAACCTTTCACCTTTCCTTCTTTTGGAAACATTGGTCCTCCATTCATTGCCACACTGAGTCTTCCGGGACTCACCATCAGATTACCGGTTTGGTTGTTCCCCACTCCAGTGATCTCGAATCTTCCCAGTGCTTCAACTGCACCTAATGCTTCAGGTGTAAGTACACCACCCACACATCAACCTCATGTCAACTTTTTTCCTTCTTCACCCATTAAGTCTCCTTCCCTTTCTCCTTCTTCGACTAGTGAAAGCTCTAAAGTGAGTAGCTAGGTTGATAAGAAGAAGAAGAAATGAAAAGAGAAGAAGATGAAGAACCCGAAAAGGACCAAGCCTCCAACTACATCAGATGTTGGATCCAAGCAAGCAACTACTGTTAATAGTACTAGGAATGTTGATGAGGTCAACAAGATTAAAATGAAGAATCTGAAACCCAAATTCCCTTGCAGCCTTTGTGAGTGACCACTTTCTGAGGGATTTCCTTGGTCTTCCCAAGGTCTTAGAAATGTGGTCTTTCATGTCATCGGCCCCTGCTAGACATACTGGTGACACCCCATCAACTAGTGACATTAAGGTTGGTAAGAAGAAGAAAATTGTCAAGTTTCCTTGCATGTTATGTGAAGGTGATCATTATTCTCACCTTTGTCCTCGTATGTATGAGGCTTCTTATCTTTTGGAAAAGATTCAACTTCCAACTGGTTATCGTAATATTTCCCCCAACCCATCGTTAGTTGATGGAATGGTCAATCCGGTTCCATCCCCGGTCAGTCCGGTTGATTAGGTGGTCAATCTAGTTTCATCCTTGGTTGAAACACTAACGAAAGTAGTTGATCCAATTCCGTCATCTATCAACCCCACTTTTCATATGAAAAGTGAAACCCAAGTGACTGATCCAATCTCGTCATTGGTCAGTCCCACACTTCATATGAAGATTTCCAACGTGGTCAATCCCACTCCTCCTTTGACGAGTGCCAAAGTCGTTTCCCTGGTCCCTTCATCGGTAATTCTGGTTGATCATGTCGTCAATCTAGTCATGTCCTTAGTTGAACCAGTTGACAAAGTGGTTGATCTGATCCCATCTTCGATTGATCCCTCTCTCCTATTAGAGATTGCAACCCAAGTGATCGGTCTGTTTCCACCCATCGACCCCATTCTCCCCTTGGAGAATGAAACCCAAGTGGTCAATTTGATGTCATTATCAATCGATCCTAATCTCCCTCTAGAGAGTAAACCCGATTCTGCCCACGTTTTTCTTGTTGATATAGAATCTACCGTACTGGGGGGAATTCCTCCTTCTCCCACGAAACCCCCTCTAAGTAACGAGGCCATCCTCTTTGATTGGGGTGTGCTAACTGGACCTCGTCTTCCCTCTCACATTCCTTTTAATATTACAGTACAGGTTTGTGGTCGGGACGTTCCTCGTGCGCTGATAGATGAAGGTTCGTTTGTTAGTATTTTTTCCTCTATTGGTTGGAAAGCTTTGGGTTATGCTCAGCTTGTGCTGATTACCCAGACTCTGTTCGATTTTAACAGAAGAACCAGTCAACCTTCAGGGATCCTTCCCTAGTTTCCCATAACTATGGGAGGGAAAACTGTCTTTATTGATGTTATGGTAGTCCAAGACCCCTTGTATTTCGATTTACTCCTTGGGAGATATTTATATGTCTATGCCATGAAATCTATTGTGTCCACTCTTTTTCATGTGATATATTTCCCACACGATGGAATAATGGTGACTATTGATCAAATTTCATGCATTGGTCCTGACTTGATTACCAACCCAATGACCTCCCTAAACGGTTCTTATATGCAGATGACATCACCCCCACCATAGGTCAATTATGTGGAATTATCTCCCATGCCTTCGTCTTCCGATAAATATGACTTAGATCTGGAAGTTGACATGGTGATCTCTTCGGTAGGGTGTTTAGAGCATGATCTCCTTACCCTTTACACGACCCTCAACATGTGTTCCTTCCAGAATATTGTTCTTCCATCCAGTGAATATCTCTTGGAAGGCATGAACAAGTTTTGTCCCTTGACATGGTTTCCTTCCAAAGAATTATCCTCTTGGAATCCATGCTCAAGAAGAGGTCATGAGCATAGTTTCTCTTCTCTGTGGAAAGCTTCTTAAAAAATGAAATGGAGGTCACGAGCATAGTTTTCCTCTCTGTGGAAAGCTTGTTAAAAAATTAAACAGAAGCTACGAGCATAGTTTTGCTTCTCTATGGAAAGCTCATTAAAAAATTAAACAGAGGCCTTGAGATAGTTTTTCTTTTCTGTGGAAAGATCGTTAAAAAATGAAACAAAAATATGGGGATTGAACCTAGAGCCATGAGCATAGTTTTTTCTCTCTGTAGCAAGCTCGTTAAAAAAATGAAACAGAAATATGGGGATTGAACCCGAATCCTTGAGCATAGTTCTTTTCTTGTGTCAAGCTCATTAAAAAATGAAACAGTCACCTCTCCTAACAAGTCGAGTCTTTCCTTAGGTCTCATATTTCAACCTTCATTTCATCTGCCCTTATCCTTTTTCTCCATCTAGTATGAAAATTGGTGACAACCTCAAAGTCGGTGAATGAATTGAATCTTGGGGGGCATGTCTCTAGCCTTTGATGATCATTCTAGAGTTATGCAACTAGATTTTCAAGTTGGGGGCAGAGTACCAACCATCCATGGGTATCCCAACCTTTGGATTTTACGTTAGGAATTTACAAGAATTGTTTAATTTTGTTTCAAGCTTGTGTAAAAATGAAACCAATACCAAGCTTAGTCTTTGTTCTTTCTAACACTCGAAAATACATGAGAATGTAATCGAGTATAATTTTATCATTTTTTCAGACTCGTAAAGGTTATACGAAAAAGGAACCCCCTAGAGTCGTCTTTGAGCTCTTTTTAGACTCTCTAAACATGAAAACATTGCCGAGTGATCTTGCTTCCTTTCACACTTGTTAAAAGGTTTGAAAGGGCATCTTTCGAGTGGTAGTTTCTCTATTTTTCGGCCTCACGAGACTAAAATTATGAAAAATGACAATAATGGAGTCGCCTTTAAGTTATTTTTAGACTCTCTAAACATGAAAAATCATCGATTTTACCTTCTTTGGACTCGTTAAAAATATACATTGAAGGGCCCATACAGGACCGAACCCTTACTTCTTCTAGTTCATTAAACAAAGGAAGAGGGGCTTACCGAAGGTGAGTTATATCGAGAATTTGTTATCCTCCTCGATCTCGTTAAATTAAAAAGAGGTACTCGTCTATCTGGATGGGGGAAAAAATTGAAGGAAGCAAGCCAAGCAAGTTTTGAAAACATCACAAGTCACTCTTATGATCACCCTTGAACATGACACTTTTTCGTTGCATGCATTTTAATCCATTGAACCTCTACACTGAACCAATCCTCTGAGTTTCTTTACTCCTTTGGGTCACCTGAGGAAATTCACAATATCTACTGCATTATCATGTTTTGTTCCATGTCGTGTTTCTATTGTTGTGCCTCAGTGTTCAAGGGAAGTATCTTCCTCAAGAGTCAACCATCACAAATTTCCTGTTTCATTCCTGTGTCAGTCCATGTTATTTTGATCCACCAATTTATATCTCTGTGTCAGTTTCATGTCGTTGATGGGGGATACATCAAGGCCCTCCTTCAACGAGTTTGTTCCTGTCGACTTCAGTACATTATCTAGGAATTAGACTTGGAAACCAGTTAGTACCTTGGGACCTGCATGCCTCAATGGCAGGCCTCCTCGCTTCTGACAGTTGGTTTACATCATTGACCTCTGATTAGAGGATTTCATAGATGTTCGACTTCAGCTCATTTATTCAAATTCTCTAGAATGCACTAGGGTACCTTGGGAATCATTGACATCAATGGTGATTTCCCTCACACTTGTTAATGGTTTAACTCATTGATCGGTAATCAAGTGGTTTATGCCATGTTCGACATTAGGACATCTATTCACATGGTTAGATTCATACTACATCAGGATCAGTAAGAAGACCCTGGGTTGAGTAATCACTCTAATATGTACTTTACCTAGGTTGCGACGAAGTTTCTCTTAAATATTGACACATATACTGTCACATAGATCCACTTTGTATTGGTCCATGGCTATGTCTTGTCATCTCATAGATCCACTGTGTATTTTTCATGGCTACGATCAGTTCATGTCATGGGAGTATAGATCCACATTGCATCTTTGGTGGCTATACCTTTTTGTTAATACAATTATCGATCTGCAGTGTATCTTATGGCGGCCATACCTTGCAAGTCTTTATCACCCAAGCATAGGTATGCATGCCTTGGGTTTGAAACATATCATAATATTTGTTTGATGGTTGTGTGTAGCTTCTGCCAGGTTCTTTGAGTCCATACCCTTGCTCGAAAAAGTCTACAAAGTACTTCAGTCATCAGTTTCCATCTTCTAACTTCTCACTTTGGGGGGAAATCTGTTACACATCAAAATTACTCACTTCAATGATGACCTATTGTCGTCATTACAAGTATCGCAAGTGTCGCATTTTGGCCACAAGTGTCACAAGTGTCATAGACATCATACAATCATATTTCCTATGTTGTGTCTCGAACAACATCACAAGGAACACTTGAAGACACCCTCAAAGACTGGTTAAAGAAGGACATGTCATTTGATGAAGAGTACAAAGCCTTTTTCCTTGAGAAAACCACTTAAAAACTAATTTTGAAGGGCAATTCTCCCCCACCCACTATCAGGGAGTGCTAGCGCTCCCTGACCTTCTTTGGGGGAGAGTTCTAGCACTCTGTGCACCCTTTTGGGGGAGCACTGGGTTTTTTTTGAGGACATATTGGGTAGCACTCCCCTACCCACTAGTAGGGAGAACTAGAGATCCTTTCCCTTCTTTGGGGGAGCATTGTAGCACTCTGTGCACCATTCTCGGGGATTTTTATGCTATTGAGAAAATCGAGGGAAGATCCCCCTTATCTCTGAAATCAGTTGGATTTGAATCTGAGGTCAAGGATGAATCTTAGGGAGGATCCACAAGTGATTGAGAAATATCCTCAACCTATCCCAGGAATCTCTAAGGTGGTTAGGCCTCTCCAAGATTATATAAGGAGGCCTTCTCATGGTGAAGGATGGAGAAATTGAGAGATACCTAAATTATGATCTCATAAGGAAGGGGAGACATTGAAGGCATCAAACTTATGATCTTATAAGGGAGATAATCCATGAAGCATAGTCATTTTGTTTGTGGATCATTTGAGAAAAGGGTTAGACAAGGAGAATTGTAAGAGGCTGTTGTAACTTCATCAATTGTATGTAAGTATCTCTTTTGAGTTCTCATTAATACATGTTCTTGGCCAGTTTCCTTCAAGATTGTGTATACCTACATGGACTTGTATTTAATGGAAAGATCTAGTTTCAAACTAATCATGGTAGAATAGGAAGCATGCTTTGTATTTGATTGGATTATAGGACCTGTTGAAGAGCTTGTGGATCAAATCTCAACTTGGAACTAGGCGAGGACAAACATTGTAAAAAGGTAGATCTTCTTCCTCTTCTCTATATATTAGTTTAGCTAGGTTTAAAAACTGCTTGGCTTGCTTCCTTCAAAATTTTCCCCCATCCAGATAGATGAGTACCTCTTTTTTATTTAACTGGATCGAGGAGGGTAATAAATGCTCAATATAATTCACTTTTGGTAAGTCCCTCTTCCTTTGTTTAACGAACTGGAAGAATTAAGGGTTCGGTCCCATATAGGCCCTTCAATGTATGATTTTTTAACGAGTCGAGAGAAGGTAAACTCAATGATTTTTCATGTTTAGAGAGTCTGAAAAGAACTTAAAGATGACTCCAATGTTGTCCTTTTTCATAATTTTAGTCTCGCGAGGCCAAAAAATAGATAAAATACCACTTGAAAGACACCCTTTCAAACCTTTTAACGAGTGTGAAAGGAAGCAAGATCACTCGATAATATTTTCATGTTTAGAGAGTCTGAAAAGAGATTAAATGAGACTCTAGGGGGTTTCTTTTTCAAACCCAAGGCAGGCATACCTTGCAAGTATTTATCACCCAAGCATAGGTATGCCTACCTTGATTTTGAAACATATCATAATATTTGTCTGATGGTTGTGTGCAGCTTCTGCCAGGTTCTTCGAGTCCATACCCTTGCTCGAAAAACTCTACAAAGTATTTCACTCACCAATTTCCGTCTTCTAACTTTCCACTTTGGGGGGCAATCTATTACACACCAAAATTACTCACTTCAATGATGACCTATTTTCGTCATTACAAGTATCGCAAGTGTAGCATTCTGGCCACATGTGTCACAAGTGTCACAGACATCATACAATCATCTTTTATATGTCGTGTATCGAACGACATCATAAGGAACACTTGAAGACACCCTCAGAGACTGGTTAAAGAAGGACATGTAATTTGATGAAGAGTACAAAGCCTTTTTCCTTGAGAAAACAACTTAAAAATTAATTTTGAAGGGCAACGCTCCCCCACCCACTGTCAGGGAGTGCTATCGCTCCCTGACCTTCTTTGGGGGAGCGTTCTAGCACTCTACACACCCTTCTGGGGGAGCCCTAGGTTTATTTTAAGGAAATATTGGGAAGAAATCCCCTACCCACTAGTAGGGAGCACTAGAGCTCCTTTCCCTTCTTTGGGGGAGCATTGTAGTGCTCTATGCACCATTCTGGAGGTCTGTTATGTTGTTAAGAAAATCAAGGGAAGATCCCCCTTATCCTTGAAATCAGTTCAAATCGAATCTGAGGTCAAGGTTGGATCTTAGGGAGCATCCACAACTGATGGATAAATATCCTCAACCTATCCCAAGAATCTCTAAGATGGTTAGGCATCTCCAAGCTTATATAAGGAGGCCTTCTCATGGTGTAGGATGGAGAAATTGAGAGATAACTAACTTATGATATCATAAGGAAGGGGAGACATTGAAGGCATCAAACTTATGATCTCATAAGGGAGATAATCCATGAAGCATAGTCATTTTGTTTGTGGATCATTTGAGCAAAGGGTTGGACAAGGAGAACTGGAAGAGGCTGCTGCAGATTCATCAATGGTCTATAAGTATCTCTTTTGAGTTCTCATTAATACATGTTCTTGGCCTATTTCCTTCAAGATTGTGTATACCTACATGGACTTGTCTTTAATGGAAAGATCTAGTTTCAAAATAATCATGGTAGAATAGGAAGGATGCTTTGTATTTGGTTGGATTACAGGACCTGTTGAAGAGCTTGTGGATCAGAGCTCAACTTAGAACTGGGCGAGGACAAACATCATAAAAAGGTACATCTTCTTCCTCTTCTATTTAGATTAGTTTAGCTAGGTTTAAAGGGATGTCAGTGACCAAAGTTAGCACCTTTTTGTCTTGATCTTAGAGATTTAGGATCCAAGAGGGAATCCACCTGTCCACAAGGGGATTTTCCTATAACAATTTGTGTCTTACCTTGTCCTTCCACTATACTCGATCGGACGATTACAAGAAATATCGAAGGATCTTAGATTAATAGTCCGCGTGATTTCTCCATTTCGGCCTTCAACACTTTTTCTTGTATAAGAATATGGACATTCTCGGAGGCCATAATCCCGAAGATGACATGGCATGTTGATGTCACCTATGGTGACGTGGACCCATGGTATGTGTACCCCATGTCACTCAGAGATGGACATATTGGGGTCCAAAAGGCCCATAATTCACGTGACACGTGTCCCCATTTGGTATCCCTTCCACGTGGCATAAGACACGTCATAAACCAAACAGATGGTCCACATTCCTCCACTCTAGATTTGATGACCTGCATGATTTTGTGACTTTGACTTTGCACTTTGTGGCTTTCAACACTTTGCATATTTTTCCTAGTCTCTAGTAATTGTCAAAGTGGCGAAGTTATGAAGTCCTAAAACTTACACTATCCTTCCAGTCATGATCTAATGGCTCACATTACACCCAAATTCTTCGCTTGATCTTATGGTTGGTGGGATTTCAGGTTTTCACGACTTTGTGATTTCATGCCTCTGCCTTGTCTCCAATAATCGTTGAAGTGATGAAGTTCCAGAGTCCTGAAGCTTTTTTCTTGGCTTCGATCAATGGTTGACGATCAATTAGTTCGATATGACAGTTGGGAATTAATATCTCCCATATTTTGGCTTCACTTCTATCTGACGGTCCTTGTTATACCCTAAATTTCTCAACCATATCTGACCGCTCTTGCTTATAACCGAGATTTCTCAACTAGATTTGACAACACTTGCTTATCATTCTCTTGATCTAATGATCTAGAAATCCTTGATTCAACGGTTGTGATCGCTCCCAAAATTCAAAAGGAAACGATCATGATTCCATGATCCTTTACAAAGGATCTATGTATGCACAATGCTCTAACTTTTGAGAGATATTTGCAACGTTATCTCTCCTGATTTTTTAGTATCTCAAGGTATGTCTTCTATGCGAATTAATAGGCTACCTCTCCTAAGCTTTTCCTTCAACATTTCGAAAGTTATTAATGATGTGCACTCTGATTCCTTGCAACCTAATATGCTACCTCTCCCGAGCTTTACGTTTATACTGGATTCCTCTATATTCAACGGAATTTAAATTACGTGTTGTCATGACTTATAGTTTATCCTTTGATACCACTCATCAAGCATATCCTTGTTATTTCTTGGCTGTCCATGTTTTATTATTGTCCATGATTGATTCATGTTTCTGTCAATGACAACACACAATCAATAATGTCAACAATATCCCTCTTTTTCATTGATGGAAACATATCTGTAAAACAAATGATTGTGTACCTTTGCTCCCCCTATCATTGATCTCATCTTAAAATTGGGGAATTGAGTTTGTTTTTACTGATACCAAATTTGTTTTACTGCTTCTCTCCCCCTTTGACATCAATGACAAAGAGTGAAAATCTTATTGGTTATCTCCCCCTGTGAAAGTGCCAATTTCTATCTCATTCTCTTGGGATTTTGTGTTCAAATAGGTAGTCTTATTTGATACCAAATTTTGTAGTGATCAAGTCTTTTAAACTTAATCCAATGACTTCCTCATTTGATGACCAAATTAAATACTCCCCTTGAGTTTTTACTATTTCATATGGTTTTACTGTCTTCCCCTTTTGCCATAAAGGACAAGGGTGTGAATTTTACTGATCTTCTTGATTTTCCTCTTTATTCTTCTTGATATTATGATATTTCATAGGAATACCAATCGATCATTTACAATTATACCAAATGATCATTACTAATTGATCGATATCAATTGATTTAATTTCCTTTCTACAACCAATTGTTAAGGTATGTTACCAATGCTAGTTCTTTGATACCAAGAGATCTTGTTGCTCTTTGTTGTTAATTAATTTTTCCTTTTCATGCTCTATCTTTATATATTTTGAACTCATCTATTGATTTCAAATTATTTAGTTGATGTGATTTTTCATTCCTCGTCGAGAGACCCTCTCTTTTATTTTTTTTATGAATTCTTCAAGAAGTGTTTTGGATCCTTTTATGCATCTAGGAGAGGCATGGTAGGAAGATAAACATTTTCATTATCTTGGAGCTTTGTCTTTTCTGAATCTTTGTATCTTTGTTCTAATTTCTTTCTCCAAATCTTTCCATGAGACCTTCTACTTGTTGGACCTTTCCTTTCTAAATTTGTCCTTTGAGATTTGTCATCTCCTCTTTTCTTCCAAACTTCATTAGATTTTCTTACTGTATTGTATGAATTATTCCTCATAGGTTGGCTTCTTGATTTCATGTAGTCTTGGTATTTGTGGCCAAACATATCACATTTGTAGCATCTCATTGTATGACAAAACTTTGTTGGGTGCCCAACATAATTGCATATCCAACATCTCATTAAGTTATTGGACCTTCCTAAATTTTTCCTTTCAAGACCCTTGCATTCCAATGCTTTATGAACAAAGTTATGATAGGAAAAGAAATAACCATTGAAGGTGTTTCCATACTCAAGTTTGTTTTGACATGAGAAGCCCGCCTTTTGATATGCTTCTTGGTTTTGACTTATATAGCTTCCTTTCTTAAAAGAGTTATGAGATTGTATTTGGTTTGTGACTACACTTTTTCTATTTAAGGAGGATGAGCCTTCCCATGTTTGTGAATGGGGGTCCATTTGCCACCTTCTTCTTTCTTATTGACCCAAGACTAGTTTTGTCATTGGTTGGTCTTTGAATATTCAATATCCTATCCAAGATAACTAAGTTTTTCTGGAATTTGACAGTTGCATTTTTCTTTTCATTCTTGTTTTTTAGGTTGACAACTTCCAATTCCAACATTTGACATGATACTTCCTTTTTAGTCAATTGGATCTTCAGGGTTTCTTCAATTTTCTTAGCTTCCTCAAGTTGAATCTTTAGATCGATGACCATTTATTTTGTTTTTTCTAATACTTTTGTGTGTTTATTGGGCTTGTCAGATGTCTTCAATTCTTTCACTTCTTTTGTTAGATCAACAACTTCAGTCTTCAATATTTTTATCTCTTCTTCTTTGTTTTCTAGCTGAATATTTTGCTCATGCTCTTCATGGTTATTTTCGTCGTATTGATCTAATTGTTGTTGTAGCAACATATCTTTCTTTTGAAGTTTATCCAACTCTTCTAGAGTGCACATAATTGTGTATTCAAGATGGTCAATAGCATCCCTAGGAATTTTAAAATATAAACTATTTTGTGGTGCCATACGAATCTCTTTTAATGCAGCGATAACATCAGTCTTAAGATTCCATAGTTTTTCTTTAGTGATTACTGAGATATGAATCAATTCCTTGATGGAGTTGTCTTCTTTATTGATGACTGCGGATCACATCAATTCCTTAATGGAGTTGTCTTCTTTATTGATGACTGGGAATTTCATAAATTCCTTGATGGAGTTGTCTTATTCATTCATGACTGGGGATTGCATCAATTTCTTGATGGAGTTGTCTTATTCATTCATGACTGGGGATTGCATCAATTACTTGATGGAGTTTTCTTCTTTATTGATGATTGGGGATCGCATCAATTCATTGATGGAGACGTCTTCTTTATTGATGATTAGGGATTGCATCAATTCCTTGATGGAGTTGTCTTATTTATTGATGATTTGGGATTGCATCAATTCCTTGATGGAGTTGTCTTATTTATTGATGATTGGGGATTGCATCAATTCCTTGATGGATTTGTCTTATTTAATGTTGTGTACTTTAATCTAATAGGAATTCTCTAGCTAAAGCCATAATACTTTAGCAGATGTGCAGTGTCCCATATTTTCTTTGACTTTGTCCGACATTCCATTCTGGATTGCTTTTAATGCCATTGAATTGTTTATCTTTGATTATTTTGCTGTTTTGAATTTTTTCTTTGAGGTAGTTAAGTACCAAGGATATACTACTGACTCTAAAATTCCAGATCCTCTTCACTCCTGATACCTTTTCATTCTTTTCCTCTGTGATGAGTGTAACACACCCATGACGGGGAATGAATTTTTTCTCTTTTCTTAAAGGACAAAATCTCCATTCATAGTTCCTAATTTGGAAGGTCAAGGAACCAGTCCGACCTCCTAGTCAAGGATCTTTGATTTTGAAGCCAAAAAATTCTCTAAGACCTTGATGTTCTCGTTCTATACTTAAACCCAAATTCCTTCTGTACTTCAATCCTCTGAAGTTGACAATCTACGGGCACCAGTCCTACTCAATCAATGGTCCTGCCTTCATTCCAGGTGGCTGACCTTTCAACCCAAATCAACAATCCAATGACCCTCTTCTCGATCGATGGTCGAGATTCCCTCCGGGTCTCTGAACTTCTGAGATCTCAACTCTCAAACCTATTTTTCCCAATGGATTTTACCCAGAGTCTAAGATCCTCTGATGCGTGTCTTCCCCAAATCTAACAATCAAGGATTACTTCTGGACTTTACCCGAAGTGTATGGATCTATGCCATGCTCCTCTTAGATCCAGCGGCTACAAATCACTTCGGGACTTTACCTGGAGTTCATGGATTTGCACCACGTCTCCCTTAGATCTCACTGTCCAAATATTTCTTACGGACTTCGGGTCTTCGCACTTCGACGATCTCAGTTCTAAAACTAAACCCACTTCAGCTTTTCCCTGGAGTTCGAGATCTATTGACAAGTATCTCCTCACAGATCAATGACTCACCACTCTTCGGGCTTCGAGTGTCTCAACACTTCAACCTCCACCTTCCTCTAGATCTTTCGACCTGCTAACACATACCCTCCTAGATTCAACAATCCAGATCTCCTGTCTTGTGAATCGGAATTTTGCGTTTCGTGACTTTGGAGGTTGGCTTACATCTATCTCCCCAATTCTCGATTTCCCGATATTCACCTGTGTCAAATTAACGATCAAGAAGGGTCCTGATAGATCCTTATATATATAGTCCGGATCACATCCAAACTTTGGGTTTCGGGAATTTAGTTGCGCCAACGTGAAAATCACCCGATGTGCTATCTTGTGAAGACTGAAGGAGTCGAGGCATTAATGCCTGTGCCTCTTCTTCAAATCTAACAGTTGCAACAGACCCTGGGTCCTCTCGAACGGATCTCATCCATTCATATTCTAAACGAAAGGATATTCCCTTTCGATACTTGAACCGTTCTTCCTGAGCTTCGTTAGTTATGAAGGATTTAAGAGCATTGTGCTCTTTCTCCTAGGCTTAACACTTAGAAAGGTCTTCTGCACTATTCTTGGGCTCCTTCATCAAGTCTAGAACTTAAGTGTTTCTCGATCTCTGCATGCCTCGTAGAGAGCCTATGCATACCTGCACTAACCCTCCCGAGCTTAACCAACTCTATCCTCCAAGGGACTCAACATGATTAGGAGGGTCAACATGCGTACATGAAACTGTACCTAAGGTCGACGAACTCACAGTTCATGGCTCTTGCTTAAGCCACCACGAAACACAAGCATTGGTGAGTATAAAAACACATCCAATTCATACAATTTCATACTTGCATGATTACACAATCAAGAAGGAATAAAAGGGATATAGTATAATCATTAAACAAATATATCCATCCCTGCAACATTCATAGGATATCCAACTTTAACTCATAGTACCACTTAAATACACAAGATATGAGAATACTTATCTATTACAGGTGGTATCCAACTAATTAACTATGGGTGTTCATCCTTCCACCCTACCATAGGCTGATAGGAATTCATTCTTAGCACTCTGGCCACCCTTGTGCCAAGCCGTGATATCACCAGGGAACTCTCACAGTTCTCAAGGGTTCTTTATCTGTTCAGCTTCTTCTCGGGTTCTGTTCTCTACAACATTCAAATATTTCTCTCTATTATGGCCTCAATGAGGTTTATCAGATGCTCACTCAGAACCAATCTCGCGGCCTTCTATTTCTTATCCCCTGGAGAGCTCTGGGCATCTCCCTCATGAGCTTTCGCACTTGTCTCATCTATCCTCTCTAGTTCTCCATGTGTATATATATTACCTTCCTTCTTTTTGGAAGGTTCCCGACCCATCACGTTCCTTCTGTTAGAAGGAAGCTCAGGCTTGCAGGTCTCTGTGGTACTTCGGACTGACATTCTGCAGCTATACCATGCTCCCATTCATGGGGGTAGTTGATAATTCAACCACTGGTCCTTTCTTCATTAACTAATTTCTCTCCTTGGGATCCAAAGGAGGGTTTTCATCCTCATCAAGGGAAATTTGGGGTTATTTGATATAATGAACCCTCTCGTATAGTTTTCACATTCTTCCTCTAGTGATATCATGGCCGGTACTTTCAAGGCTTCACCCCCACAGTTAGTTATTGGCAACCCAAACAATAATACATTTACATTGTCCACATGCCTTAGAATGGTAATTCTATTTTATGATTAAGTTACAAACTGGGGGAAACAGGGTGTTACAATTCCCTCCCCATTAAAGGAACACCGTCCTCGGTGTTCTTTCTAAAAAAAACCACCTGTCATGCCTTTCTCATTCAGCTATTTGAGAAATCTTGATCTTTCTCTCTCGGTCAGGTCCTTTTTCAGACCCTTAATCTTTGTCACCTGCTTTCAATAATTCTTGGAAAATCAAGCATGTTAATCATAGTCTTATGCGAAAACATTGCATAAAAATTTCTAGGAAAATTTTCATAATCTTAGCTCAATAACTATCTGCGCAGTTTGTGGATTTGTATCCACATGGTTGTTTTTTTATCCAGGCTCATTGTTTTTCCTTGACATATCCCTTGGGTGCATGATCCCAATCAATAATTTACAATAATTATCAAGGTTTCATCTTCCTTGCAGTCACTCACCCTATAGGACCAGGCTCATGCATCCCCTTTACTGCTATATAGTCCCTCAGGTGATCCATCTTTCCCTGCCAAAGTTTTATCGCACATAAATAATTCCAGAGACTCTATCGAGTCTTACAGTCGAGGTGTCCCTTACACTTTCTCTGTCGAGGCATCCATCTCACTTGTGTTACCTCAACAAAATATATTTCAGGGGATCATGGCTTATCACAGGGTTCTCATGGCTCAATAGTAGCCATTGTTCATCATCTATCCTTTCTAGACAAATCTTTTCTTCTTACCCATATCACATGCATACATAAATTAATGAAACATCATAAAAAAAAATTAAATTCAAAATTTTCTTGTAAATTTGTCACCCACAGATTTCCAAATTCCACCTTTTCTTTTCACATTTGTTTCATACAGGAACTCGATTCATAATTATCGGACTTTCCTTCCCATAGCAGTTTAGCTCAGCAGGTAATTGGTCTTCCTTATGGGCTTACACCACTGCCATATCTAAGACCCCTTTGCTTCCTGCACTTTCAACTTCAATAAGACAAACAAATTGTTAGTTTCCCATGCACATATATTTTATTACACCTTTATAACGTCATCACAAACAATTTCAGAGTTGTGCATACTAACAATCAATTTCACTTTCTCAAAAAGATAAATACCATTCCTTGCAGTTTGGCTCAACATGCAATCGGTCTTCATTATGGGATTACAATACTACCATATCCAAGACCCCTTTTCTCCCTGCAATTCATGATTTTCACAGCCAAACAAACTTTTAATCTCTCATGCATCCATGTATATATACATCTATATTCAAAACCATGCATACTAACAGTTCATCACATCTATATAAACATAAAAAGGGAATCCCATTCCTTGCCTATGACTCATTTCAACATACCACACCTTTCAAAACGTAATTCAACATTTCAAAGGATTTCACAAACATGCCAGTATTCACGGCCACATTCATACCCAATGCACTCTTGCATTGATTTTAATTTTGTCACACATTATGACAGGTTCTTGACCATGGTGTGTTGGAATTTAACCAACCTCTTCATCACATGGCTTATTCATTTTCATTATGGTGCAGACCCCCTTCTCTCCAAGGGCTACACGACCTCCTGGTCTAGTATCTTCTCAAGACTGAATTGAAACAGTCTTCGATTCCATGCTGGAACCTCTAAGAAACAGTCCACATGTTTATATATATATATATATATATATATATATATATCCCGCCTATGTAAACAAGCGCTAAGCGCAAGTCTCCTCCACGTGACCACACCTTGTGACCACACACCTATCCGAAAAGGTGTGTCATGATTTCATGTATCGGCTATATGAGTCAACCGACTCTCTGTCCTTTGAACTCCTGAGTTTCGAAATTCCAACAAGGGCCTAGCGCATGCTAGCTCCTCCCTTATCCTCCATCCATATGACCCTTCACTATGACCCAAGGCCAAATATTTTTGAGTGCGTCAAGATTTTGTGTATCAGGAATTCCTGATGAGATTCACTTTCGTTCTCTCGATCCTTTGATACCTGAAATTGTGAAATATTTGGATCAGATCAATGGTCCACACTATCTCTCCAACCAACGACTATGATCAAGTCACGATTTCTCGTTTCGTGAATTCTCGCAACTCTGCCCTTTGACCTTTCCACTTTGCGAGTCAGTGAAATGATGATCTCTTGCCATGTGTCCCCTTCCAAGGGACAGTCGTAATGATTTCAGGATTTCGAGTTTTGTGGTTTCGTGAATTTCACTCTGCTTCTTTGAAATCTTCTAGTTTTGCAAAATTTTGATAATTCCTCGTGACTAACCAGTGTGCTACTTCTCTGAGATCTAATGACTTGAAAGATTTTGGCTCCTCCTGAATGGATCTTTAAATAGATCTGACGATTGAGATATGTTTCCTTATGATGAACGAATCATGTTAATCTCCTCTGTCAGGTTCTCGATTAAATTGATTCAATTAGGGTTTTCTTTCGTGATCTTCATGATCTCGATCTGTAGTTGATCGAAGGGATTTCTATGATTTATTTTTATTTTTTTTACTGGGGGAATCGACAACTCGCGGTTCTCGTACTCGAGTGACAGGGGGTCGGTCCCCGTCGGCTACCACTATAACCCCAGGTACAAACACCCAGCCCATAAGAATGGTGCATGAGTAAATCCAGGTGAGAATCGAACATGAGACTTCATTTTACAAATTTCCTTCCATTTACATGACACTTGCCAATCTGTCTACACCCGTGTGAGCGGATTTCTACGATTTATTAGTAAAGGTTTTTGACCCCTTTTTTTTTTAGTCAACATATATCATTTGGTTCAGATGCTCTTGCATCATACAATCAATCTTCACTTCTAGAGGTTCACACCTCCATCATTCGGGTTCTCCTTCCCGAATCATACTCTACTTGGGTATCCATGGCATACAACTACCCTTTCAAAAATTTGTGCATAACATTAGACAATAAAATATTTCAGAAAGGATTCTTACCTAATATTTTCATACCCGTTCTTGGCTGCTAGCACCCTCTTTCTTATTTTTACTTCATCAACAGTTCTTTTAGGGGGATTCTTACAGTCCCGTCAACAATCTTTCGACCACAGCCTTCCCATGGTCATCCCCTACTTTAGGTTGTCCATCATTCGCAATTGTCTTCCTCAACAGTTCCAATTCCTTTCTATACACATCATGCATCATTATAATCACAATTACATTAGTTGTAACACCAGATAAGATGCATGTATCATAATATTCAAATCTATAAAACATCTTCAAAATGTCCTAGTATATCTTTATGCACTTTATCACATTATCTTCAAGGGTCTCCATGAATGCAATATAGATAGTTCTCAATTGTTTCTGTAGTAATACAATCATCATCACTTATGATGTCAAAACATTTACTTTCATCAGTAAATCGTCTTTCTCATTCCAGAGGAAACATAACACATAGAAAGAAGGGAGTTAGGGATTCTTCCCTTCTTCCAATTCTTTCTACACCGCCTGAGACTTTTCAACCCAGCTAAGTTATCTCTAAAGTCTTCACTACCTTTTCTTAACATGGCTTTAACCAATCCTATTCAATCAAACATACTCCTGTATCCATTCATTAGTCTTCTATTCATTACATGATGCTTTCAAAATGTAATCCAGGATTCTTATATATAGACAGGCTTTGCAACCCATTGCCCAACCTTCAACAATTATTAGGATTGTGACTTTGTTATTCTGACAGAGTCCTTACATAGTTTCTTCACAGGGAACTCCCACCTCATGCAACTTCTTTATTGCACGTCCACCACTACCTGTGATGGACTCAACCTTGAGTTAAATTTAGTTGTTTACCAAATATTCCTTAAGAAACATAAACATGTGTGTTGGTCAGGTGCCCAAATTATGTATCCATACATATTCTGGTTTGTTAACTTACTTCCATGATGTACTTAACCATATTCATAATCATCAGCCCGTGTGTAGCTTCCATAGGTATAATTCATATCCCACATACATCTCTACCTTAAAATCAGTCAACTCATGATTGTTTACAATCATCCTCATGTGATCCTCAAATGCATAATCATTTGCCTCTTATTATGACAACAAAGTATCTTTTCTCATTTACTCTCTTATCTATTTGTATTGGCTTTTCCTAGGGAGATGGAGCACATTCCCCTTAAGCTATCATTCAAAACAGAACTTTCATGACTCTTCAAAATGGAGTTAACCATGCAACCATGGTATTCTACTACTATTCATTCAATCCTGGCAAGTGCTAAGCTTGCCTCACATTTCACTCATCAGGGAAACCGTATTGGGCCTTTAGTATACTTATACTCTTACATCATACACGTGCATCACTCACACATTTGATATCATTCGTATCTAATTGGTATTAATATCAGGCTTCACATCAAGAAGCTTTTGAATGCATTAGATCCATGCACTCAAGCATACAAACACAACTAAGTATTCATCATACTAGCTTAGTTTTATAATTAGTGTTCTTTTAATTAGAGATTATAGTCGCTTACATGACTAGTCTCACAGTTATAACTCATACTGGTGTTACCTTCTCATTATAACAATGACAACCCAGGGTCACTGTTTAAGGATAAATTCGTAGGTGCGGACACTAACCAATCTCCCCAAGATCCACCTGGATCTGGAACAAAACAAGACAGAATATACCGCTTTCCCTAGATCTAACTATTGAATTAAATTGGAAGTGAGAATAAGATATGTACCTTGTAATCGCTTCCTTGGTCTCTGTTGTTCCTTGCTTCGCTCCAACGCTCTTGTGCGGTCAAAATCAAAACAACACAAACCAACCAAAGTGAAAGAAAATAATATATCCAATAGCTAATCTATACATATGATCAAGGAGTTATGTAATAAAGTAGATCTAACTTTATGGGAAAGAAACATATTACTGTATCATATTAAATGTGAAAGAGAGATTACAACCTTTGCCTTGATGTCGTAAGGTCCCTTCCAACTGTCCCTCGTTCCCCACACACTTCTTGCTCCAAGAATTCTGAAACCATCGATCTGATAGCTACTCACAATCTATCTTGACAAAGAAAATCTCAAAGCCACTCCAACCAAGCTAATAATTCCAAGCCAAAGAACCACAACCAAGAACCTTCAACCCCTTCTCCATGAGAGCTCCTCTCCTTTTATAAGTTTGAAGAGGATAAGGTGAGGAGGTTAGGATGATCCCACTAAATCATGAAAGCGAGTAAGATCCAAACC
>JZKD02S1207657.1:65538-76097 GCA_000966675.3 Picea glauca | reverse complement strand
GGAGGATTTCATCGATGGCTTGGATTTCTAGAGGGTCAACCATGATTCCCTTATAGGAAATAATAAATACAAATAAACATCCAATAGTGACCTAGAATATTCACTTGAGAGGGTTCAAGTGAATATCGTATTTTCGACATCGTTGAAAAATGGTGTGAAGGTATTCTAGGTGTTGTGATTGCTTCCTGGACCAAGACATGAGATCATCAATATAATCCAATATCAAATGAATGATTTCATGAAAAATGTGATTCATGTTACACTAGATGGTGGCCCCGAAATTTTTGAGACTAAAGGGCATAATGTGATAGGTGAATGTGCTCAATGATGTGAAGAATGTAGTTTTATATTAATCTACATGGTATATTTGAATCTAGTTATACCTTGAGAATCTATCCATAAAAGAGTGGGCCCCATGCTTGACACACTTTTCAATAACCTAGTTTATGAATGGGGTCGGGAATTTGTCCTTGGGACAAGCTTGGTTTAGATCATGGAAATCAGTACAAACATGGATGGTTCCCTACCTTTTATTTATAGGGTAGGGTAGATATCGATGATGTGTATGTGATTGGGTAGATGAAAGTAGCTTTGTGGAGATTTTCAATATTAGCTTTGATTTTCATGGATTTGGGGCCTTAGTTTCTATAGAACAGGGGATGCATTTGGCCATGTATCAATATGATGTTTAACAATTGTTGGATCTATTTTGGGAATTTTAATGTTTGAACAGGTGAAAACATCACAAAAATATTGGAAGAGAGATTTATACATGACTACCTCTTAAAGGGAATAGGATTCTCCAAGGAGAATGTATTTTTTTTATACTTAGGGTTACTGAGATATCCACTTTGATAGTGGGAGAAATGTTGGCCATATTACCCTCTTCAAAACCGTTCAAGGTTATGATCATATGTTTAGACCAATCAATATGGGGTATGAGATATTTGGTTTCAAATGCACACATGCCTAGCAGAGAGGTTGGTTTAAGTGCTTCTTGAGTGAGGAATAAATATATATGGTGAATTTCATCCCATGGGTAGTTAGGTGCCATCATCACCTCTAAAATTTCCTTGTTTGAATAGAAGAAATGGAGAGGAGAGATGAGGGATCCTTGAGAGGTATGGTTTATTATCAGGGACTTCTTGGTACAATAGATTTTGCATGTGTGTGACAAGTCATTGGGTGGTGAGGGGCCTACTGATGTCAAGATGATGCAAATTAATGGTTTCATTACTTGTAGTCCTACCCATATGTAGTGGTAGGTGTCATTACTTGAGTAAAATTAATGGTTTCTACAGGATATAGGCCCAACTGATATAGAGATTTTATATATGGTAGTGAATTATTTTGTGTCATGGGCTCCAGCTGGTAACATATCAAGATGGATAATTTGGGGACTGGCATGAGTGGGTGGTACTACACTCATCATTCCCAAATGGGGAAGCAAGGCATGAAGTTTCTTGAGTTATGCTAGGAAGCAGATCCAATACTAAAAAATTTGTGAACATTGGAAGGTGTAATGGTCAAATTACCCACATAGACCATAAGGATGAATATATAGTGATCCCACTAATGTGGATACATAACAAATAGTTGGGTTTCCAAGTTCATTGACGATTGTAGGTTGTAGTACCTATTGAATAGTGGTATTTGGTTGAGTCAAGAAAAATTTCCTAATGAAATATGGCCAAATTAGTCTAAAAATGAGATATATTCATACAATGGTGAGTGTAATGGTCATATGCATAAAATATGGCACATGGATGATTCATACACAAAGTATTTTTGCACACATGGGTAGGTTCCTTCGAAGGGACTATGGAGATACCCCTAGTGGCGGGAGTGAGAAATAACGGTACTACTTTAATTGGGTGAAAGGTTCCTTTATTATAGTAGCTTAGGGAAAAGGTTCATTGCATGTACCTCAGTGTCATAGAGAGCGCAAGGTGAGGGAACATGAGGAGTGGCTTGGTTATTTCTCCTAGATGGCTTGTTGGTTCCCATTTTCATTGGGGTTATGGTTGGTTCCATGGGGTGTATAACTATGAGAGCTGATGATTTAGGATTTAGTATAATGGTTAGAGGTGATAAGTACCACATAGTTATTCCCAAGTTGAGTCTTGGGAGGCTCATTGTGGCCATCACTAGATGTCCCACAATTCCTAATGTTGGAAAGAAGAAGGGGATGTGAGTGACGGGACTAGGTGTCTCAAAAAAAGGTGGTTTATCAAACATAAATGATGATCTTGGCATAGATGGGGTGATATATGGTACCACCTTAAATTATTTCAGCATGGATACTTGGGATGAATCAACTGGAGGAACCTAAGGTGATTCACCTTGATATGGACCAAGTAATGTGGAACATTTGAAGATTTTGTGGCCAATTGTGTTGGGTATGTATTATATTCTTTGTGTGACCAACCCCACACACTACATTGTGTTGGGTGCAATAGAGGGGTCAAAAAGGAAGTAATCATCCTCCCATGTTTGGGGGTGCAAGGGGGTGAAGCCCCCCCAAAAAAAAAAATTGGTTGTTTTTGCATCTGTTTTTAGCGGTTTTCACTTTTGGCAGTTTTGTGGTGCATGGGATGATTTGTGGCTTAGCCCATGGTTTTCTAATTCTTGTTAAAGAATTAGGGTTGTAGTGTAAGTTGGGTCAATGGATTAGGGGTTTTGGATGTTGTGAGATCCTATATATATTGTATTATAAACAATGAAGTTTAAAATATGATGAATACAAATTAGAGGTGCGACTCTAAACATGTTGTTTCCTAGTTTGGGTTTACAAGGTAAATCTCTATGTATATGTTTGATTGCAATTGTGTTCTTTTATATTTTTAAGAATCTATGTGTGCATTTCATTACTGTACAAGGTTTAAAACCTACAAATTTCAATGTTTGGTGGGGATCCTAAATTACCACTATGAGGGGGAGTATGTTGTCTGTATTTTGCGTTAGTTGGGGTTCATAGTGTGTGAGTTGGTATATGGTGATGAAATTACCATTGTGAGGGAAAATCATCATGAAAAACACTGATGAAGCAATGTCTTTTATAGCATACATATAGTTATTTCCAAGGAGTATGGTGTAGTCTAAATGTGCATCTATGACCTCAATGTCTACTAGGAATGTTTTTCCCACTAGATCAATGGGGATACTTTAGTAAATACCTTCAGTTTGGTATGGTTTTCCATCATAATATTGAAGGGTATGGAAGAAGGGGTAAGCTCAAGGGAGCCTAACTTCTTCCATACATTGGTGGACATGATGCAAGTAGGTTCTCCCTAATCTATGATTCATTGATGGATGGCAATTTTTTTGATTGAGATAGGGATTTGGTTGACCTAAAAATAATAATTTGGTTGTAAATTGGACCAAATTAATACTTGGGTTTACTCTATAATTAAGAAGCAAATCTTCTTTCATTTTTCATAATTCATAACTTGAGACTTATCTCTCTCTTAGAAAATTTCGGCCCTTTTTTTCTTGTGCAATTAATTGGTGTGATTTTTTCTATTGGAGATTCTCACTCATGAAATATTGCTAGGAGGTGACTCACTCTCTTTGGAGGATTGGTTTTTTATCTATACTTTCTCTTGGGGAATGATCTTTGCATGTTTTCTTTGGTTTAAGGGCAAATTTCTTCAATTTTCTTTCATTATCTTGATTGGGGAACCCTAGGAGGGTTAGGAGTCTTTATCCCCTACTTCAAGCTAAGTTTATAGTTGAAGAGAATTCATTCAATTGTGTATTAAATGTTTAGGAGGGTCTATCCCCTTGAAAACATTCTTGGCTAGTGTTTTAAAACTAGGGGTTAGGATGGTCTATCCCCCTAGGGTTTAAAAACTAGTTTCCCATTAATTTGGTGAGATAGGTGACTTGGAAAAGGTGATAGGTTGGGCTCATAAGGGTTTGGGTTAAAGGTTAAATTATCTTTTCCTTTTCCATCCTAACTTACTTGTTATTGTGTGACTCCATTTACCCAATATATAAGGCACTGGTGCATTGGAAAACATGATTAATGCTTCCTTGAAATAATTTATGTTTTTGATGAATTGTCCATGCTCTAAGTTATCATTTCATACTAACAAGTCTTTAGTTCTTGAATATTTTCTTAATTATTTAATAAATTTTAAGTTACGGCTATTAGGGTTGCAACAAACCCTCTCTCTTGCTCTTGTTTACAAACTAATTTACCCATAATTTTGTGCTTGAATATTGCAAAGTGGTCTATTGATCAAGGGCTACAAATTTGCATTATTATTTTCTTATTTATGTGGTGAACTCTTGTTGTTGTAGCAAATGTTTCTTACATCCATCTAGGGCTGACTATATATTTTTTGATAACATTTACTTACAACTCATTTCAACCATCAAAATTGTGGTTTAAACATTGGAATATTGTCTACTATTCATAAGATTTCATTTGCTATCATTTGTTGGTGATTTTAATGGTAATTTATTGCAACTACTGTTATTTTCTCTTGCTGATATAATATTTAGTCTACTGCAATTTTTGGGACAACAAGCTTTCTTGTTGTTTTCCCTAGTGTTCAGGAGCTAGTTACATGATATAAGATCTTTGGATGGTTGTTTTAACATCGGTTTTGCAGTTACTTTTCAAGATCAACTCATATATTCTCTCAAGACACTTATCTTATATCCCTAGACCTATTCATCTAGTTACCAAAATAATGATATTAAAAAACCCCTTGATATTCATTCTCTTTTCCCTTGAGGTCACCCATGAACCCTCCCTTGTGATGAAATCATTCATCACTAAAACAAGGGGAGTAATTGATAAGGCACCAATGGTTCTTACTCCCAATTGTGTCACACTAGTGACGCTTATGGTTGGATTTTCCCAAGTGACAGTTTGTGCGATAACATTTTTGGCGCCAATGTCAAGGAGGATTTTGAATCATTTATGATCCCATAAAGACATTTGGAAAGTCGACCTCAAAGCATTTATCTACAAATTTCCTAGAAACTCCATTTGAGGGAAGTTCCCTCTTGAATTTTGATGATATTTTCATATAGTTCATCTAGCGACTCCACAACCAAAGAACCCATATATTCAAAAGACACTTCCCAAAGGTAGGTTCAAACCTTCTCAAGTTTATCGACAAAGACCTCCTCATAATTCACCTGTTTTTAAAGTCTAATTTAAAAGGAGCCTTCCTTTTACTCAAATGGATCATCCTTGGTTTGTTAACCTTTACAATTCATTGGATATGACCAACATCATTGGATACCCCCATAATTTACCAAAATAATTTCAGAAGTCGTTCCAAAATTCACCAGGAACAATGTTGTTATGGCTAAAGAACATCTCGACATGTTTGGTGTAGCCATGGAAGATAATTTCATGGATAATGAAGATGTTGAAATGACATTACTTGCCTCATCTTTTGAAGAAGATGCCAATATGTGGTTCAAAATATTTCCCAACAGTCATTTGCAGTCATATCAAGCTTTCATAGACTAATTCAAGAAGAGATGGACAATGAAGAAAGATAGTGTAATGTTATTGATTCAATTAAACAAAATCAATAAGAAAGAGAACGAGACAGTGAAATAATTTGAATCCAGGTTTGACAACTTTTTGAGCAAGATCTCGAGGAACTTGTACCCGTTGGAAGCATCCATTATCCTTGTTTATTTGAATTATTTTGAGGGGCATTTTGGTTTTATCTTGAAGGAAAATATGCCTGATAGTTTAACAAAGGCCAGAGAGTATACAATACATATTGAATAACACCTCATCAGCTCCAATATTGAGCCTTTTCAATTCCCTCTTTCCAAAGTAGAACCAAACACAAAGACGTTGATCAGTAGTGTACAAGATCCAGTCACACTTTTCTCTCAAAATTTTAAACAGAAGAATGCCCAATTTGTCTAGATCCAAAATCAAATCATGAAAAAGTTGACGAATTTAGAGAGGCGACATTCTTCTCTGAGGCCTTAGTTTACCAGACAACCGAAAGGAAACACAGGTTGGAAGCAAAGACCAAAAGAAGAAACAAAGGCTCCAAATACCTTGGCTCCTCAAGAAATGATAAATGTGGAAGGATCACCATGGTGTTTTCCTTATGAATAACCTCACTGGGAGGTTGAGTGTCCAAGACAAAAGGAAGAAGAAGACCCACATTTTTCCGACAAGTTGAATTTCATTGATAAAGTCTATATATTTGAGTTTGAGGAATACATTGACATCACAGAGGAACAACTTGAAGAATCTCGGAAGAGGGAAGATAGAAAAGCCAGGTTGGAAATACTAAACCAAATGGATGAAACTCCAAGGGATAGGTTGAGGAAAAACAATTTTTGACGTACTCCAGGAAAACTAAAGTGAGAGTGATACAAAATGATATAAACCCAAGTGGGAGTCGTCATCTGTGCTGGGGAATATTTTTCATGGGTGAGTGAAATATCCTTTGTTAATCTAGTTTGTGAGCTAAAAAATGGACAATGACTAGTTTTGGGACAAGCACAAGAGTATTACTACATAAAACAAAGCAATAGAGCATGCATTCAATAAAGTTACAAATTAAACTACAAGGATACCATTCAAACATAAAAACTTAGAGGAAAACAACAATACTCATATATTAGTCTAATCAATGGGCATAAACATGATTAAAAACACCTAGGTAGAATGGTTGGATGAAATTGAGCTATAACACTCTCCTTGGCATGGGTCCTTTTTTTTTAGATTCAACAAGAAGATCCTAGTGAAAATTATGCACCTACACTAGGATGGAGCCTCNATACATATAGTTATTTCCAAGGAGTATGGTGTAGTCTAAATGTGCATCTATGACCTCAATGTCTACTAGGAATGTTTTTCCCACTAGATCAATGGGGATACTTTAGTAAATACCTTCAGTTTGGTATGGTTTTCCATCATAATATTGAAGGGTATGGAAGAAGGGGTAAGCTCAAGGGAGCCTAACTTCTTCCATACATTGGTGGACATGATGCAAGTAGGTTCTCCCTAATCTATGATTCATTGATGGATGGCAATTTTTTTGATTGAGATAGGGATTTGGTTGACCTAAAAATAATAATTTGGTTGTAAATTGGACCAAATTAATACTTGGGTTTACTCTATAATTAAGAAGCAAATCTTCTTTCATTTTTCATAATTCATAACTTGAGACTTATCTCTCTCTTAGAAAATTTCGGCCCTTTTTTTCTTGTGCAATTAATTGGTGTGATTTTTTCTATTGGAGATTCTCACTCATGAAATATTGCTAGGAGGTGACTCACTCTCTTTGGAGGATTGGTTTTTTATCTATACTTTCTCTTGGGGAATGATCTTTGCATGTTTTCTTTGGTTTAAGGGCAAATTTCTTCAATTTTCTTTCATTATCTTGATTGGGGAACCCTAGGAGGGTTAGGAGTCTTTATCCCCTACTTCAAGCTAAGTTTATAGTTGAAGAGAATTCATTCAATTGTGTATTAAATGTTTAGGAGGGTCTATCCCCTTGAAAACATTCTTGGCTAGTGTTTTAAAACTAGGGGTTAGGATGGTCTATCCCCCTAGGGTTTAAAAACTAGTTTCCCATTAATTTGGTGAGATAGGTGACTTGGAAAAGGTGATAGGTTGGGCTCATAAGGGTTTGGGTTAAAGGTTAAATTATCTTTTCCTTTTCCATCCTAACTTACTTGTTATTGTGTGACTCCATTTACCCAATATATAAGGCACTGGTGCATTGGAAAACATGATTAATGCTTCCTTGAAATAATTTATGTTTTTGATGAATTGTCCATGCTCTAAGTTATCATTTCATACTAACAAGTCTTTAGTTCTTGAATATTTTCTTAATTATTTAATAAATTTTAAGTTACGGCTATTAGGGTTGCAACAAACCCTCTCTCTTGCTCTTGTTTACAAACTAATTTACCCATAATTTTGTGCTTGAATATTGCAAAGTGGTCTATTGATCAAGGGCTACAAATTTGCATTATTATTTTCTTATTTATGTGGTGAACTCTTGTTGTTGTAGCAAATGTTTCTTACATCCATCTAGGGCTGACTATATATTTTTTGATAACATTTACTTACAACTCATTTCAACCATCAAAATTGTGGTTTAAACATTGGAATATTGTCTACTATTCATAAGATTTCATTTGCTATCATTTGTTGGTGATTTTAATGGTAATTTATTGCAACTACTGTTATTTTCTCTTGCTGATATAATATTTAGTCTACTGCAATTTTTGGGACAACAAGCTTTCTTGTTGTTTTCCCTAGTGTTCAGGAGCTAGTTACATGATATAAGATCTTTGGATGGTTGTTTTAACATCGGTTTTGCAGTTACTTTTCAAGATCAACTCATATATTCTCTCAAGACACTTATCTTATATCCCTAGACCTATTCATCTAGTTACCAAAATAATGATATTAAAAAACCCCTTGATATTCATTCTCTTTTCCCTTGAGGTCACCCATGAACCCTCCCTTGTGATGAAATCATTCATCACTAAAACAAGGGGAGTAATTGATAAGGCACCAATGGTTCTTACTCCCAATTGTGTCACACTAGTGACGCTTATGGTTGGATTTTCCCAAGTGACAGTTTGTGCGATAACATTTTTGGCGCCAATGTCAAGGAGGATTTTGAATCATTTATGATCCCATAAAGACATTTGGAAAGTCGACCTCAAAGCATTTATCTACAAATTTCCTAGAAACTCCATTTGAGGGAAGTTCCCTCTTGAATTTTGATGATATTTTCATATAGTTCATCTAGCGACTCCACAACCAAAGAACCCATATATTCAAAAGACACTTCCCAAAGGCAGGTTCAAACCTTCTCAAGTTTATCGAGAAAGGCCTCCTCATAATTCACCTGTTTTTAAAGTCTAATTTAAAAGGAGCCTTCCTTTTACTCAAATGGATCATCCTTGGTTTGTTAACCTTTACAATTCATTGGATATGACCAACATCACTGGATACCCCCATAATCTACCAAAATAATTTTAGAAGTGGTTCCAAAATTCACTAGGAACAATGTTGTTATGGATAAAGAACATCTCGACATGTTTGGTGTAGCCATGGAAGATAATTTCATGGATAATGAAGATGTTGAAATAACATTACTTGCCTCATCTTTTGAAGAAGATGCCAATATGTGGTTCAAAATATTTCCCAACAGTCATTTGCAGTCATATCAAGCTTTCGTAGACTAATTCAAGAAGAGATGGACAATGAATAAAGATAGTGTAATGTTATTGATTCAATTAAACAAAATCAATAAGAAAGAGAACGAGACAGTGAAATAATTTGAATTCAGGTTTGACAACTTTCTCAGCCAGATCTCGAGGAACTTGTACCCGCTGGAAGCATCCATTATCCTTGTTTATTTGAATTATTTTGAGGGGCATTTTGGTTTTATCTTGAAGGAAAATATGCCTGATAGTTTAACAAAGGACAGAGAGTATACACTACATATTGAAGAACACCTCATCAACTCCAATATTGAGCCTTTTCAGTTCCCTCTTTCCAAAGTAGAACCAAACACAAAGACGTCGATCGGTAGTGTACAGGATCCAGTCACACTTTTCTTGCAAAATTTTAAACAGAAGAATGCCCAATTTGTCTAGATCCAAAATCAAGTCATGAAAAAGTTGACGAATTTAGAGAGGCGACATTCTTCTCTGAGGCCTTAGTTTACCAGACAACCGAAAGGAAACATGGTTTGGAAGCAAAGACCAAAAGAAGAAACAAGGGCTCCAAATACCTTGGCTCCTTAAGAAATGATAAATGTGGAAGGATCACCATGGTGTTTTCCTTATGAATAACCTCACTGAGAGGTTGAGTGTCCAAGACAAAAGGAATAAGAAGACCCACATTTTTCCAACAAGTTGAATTTCATTGATAAAGTCTATACAGTTGAGTCTGAGGAATACATTGACATCACAGAGGAACAACTTGAAGAATCTCGGAAGAGGGAAGATAGAAAATCCAGGTTGGAAATACTAAACCAAATGGATGAAACTCCAAGGGATAGGTTGAGGAAAAACAATTTTTGACGTACTCCAGGAAAACTAAAGTGAGAGTGATACAAAATGATATAAACCCAAGTGGGAGTCGTCATCTGTGCTGGGGAATATTTTTCATGGGTGAGTGAAATATCCTTTGTTAATCTAGTTTGTGAGCTAAAAAATGGACAATGACTAGTTTTGGGACAAGCACAAGAGTATTACTACATAAAACAAAGCAATAGAGCATGCATTCAATAAAGTTACAAATTAAACTACAAGGATACCATTCAAACATAAAAACTTAGAGGAAAACAACAATACTCATATATTAGTCTAATCAATGGGCATAAACATGATTAAAAACACCTAGGTAGAATGGTTGGATGAAATTGAGCTATAACACTCTCCTTGGCATGGGTCCTTTTTTTTTAGATTCAACAAGAAGATCCTAGTGAAAATTATGCACCTACACTAGGATGGAGCCTCGGGCTATTTTTAGGTGAAAGTCTATTTTTAGATGATGAGCAAATTCTATTTATAGATGATGTCTATTTATA
>JZKD02S1207657.1:9662-34837 GCA_000966675.3 Picea glauca | reverse complement strand
GGAAGATCTACATGAGAAGTAGGAACAACCCACACCCTTGATTTGTGATATTCAAAGTGCTATTCAAATGAATAAGAATCCATTTTTTCACAAGAATACCAATTATATTGATATATAATATCATTTTGTTCGAGATTTGGTTCAACAAATTGAGCTTGAGATTATGTATTGTAGAAGAGTATTGGGTAACCCATGGTATTTTCCCATAGGATTATATGTGATGAAGCCTATTTAAAGGCTTGAAGAACTCCATTGTATAATGGCTCAATTTGAAAGTGTAGGCCTGACTTGGCGAGTTTGGCCAAGGTTATTAATAGATATATATGGGGGTGTTGGTTTTCCCAATTAAGGGTTTCTAGGATAAATATTAGTGTTCATATGTTCTTGTTTATTTTTCTTCTAATACTATGCTCGATTTTACATATCCTAGTTTTAACATGTGGTATTAGAGCTCAAAATGACTAGACTCAATAGAAAGATTGGATATGTTATGGATTGAATCTAATTATATGGAGAATGGATTGTTGTAAACAAGTGCAAACAAAAATTTGGGAGTGGAACTCTAGACCTTCGCTTCTTTGTGAGTTTTTTGAGACCACCATAGAGATTCGTTGTGAATAAATGCATCAAAATCAATTTCTCGTTAATCATATTTTTGAAGAGTTCAGATTCAAATATTTCATGGGGAACCTCAAGAATAATTTTCTAAGACACTAGAGGCCTTGAAACGAAAAATACCAGTCGTTCAAATAAATTGAAAAAGAAATCCATTGCAAGAATTTTAGGGTTTAGAGAGGGCCAAGATGAGTACACAGTCTGCTTGGTGTGCCCAGGTTCCAACATTTTCATGTAGGATGAATATCCCTTGATGGATTTGTAGATGCCAAGCTAGGGTTTTGTTGAGTTTATAGAGAATCACTAATGCAAGGAATGTAGTTGATGAAGTCAAGAAAGAACAACTAGACTGTGGTGGCGATGGTGCTCAATCTCATGGACTTTGATAGTTTGTTCCCGCACCATGCAGTGAAGATGATTCCAGATCCAATTGAATCTAGGAAGAGTGAGGAACTTCATTTTATTTTTGTAGTGAATAAGGTTGATCTCTTACATCCACGGATTCCCCCCGCACACTTAGACAAGTGGGTTTTCATCAAGGCTCATGTTGGAGGGATCCCCAAGCTCAATCATGTGTTTCTGGTGAATGCTCACAAGGATTTGGGGTTGGAGAATTTGATTGCATGGATGAAGGAATTGGTTGACCCTAGAGGGAATGTGTGGGTTATTGGGGCTCAGAAGAAGGAAAGGTTTGTTGAGATTGGCTGATATACTATTAGAAATTGTGAGTAGGAAAATGTTCCAAGTGGAAAAGCATGGAGGTATGTGGGTAAAGAAGCAAGTAGATGCTTCTTGCATCATTTCTTGGGAATATATTCATAACATATTTTTATGGAATTTTATTTTATCACATGTAAATGGGCATATGGTTGTAATACTTATTTAGGCATGCATACCCCTAGTTTGATGGTTCATTGGTAAAGTCTAGACATAGACCTAGGTGATCGGGGGGGCATGTTGTATTATTGGAAATTGATTTATAAAATTTGAGGGGGTATGTGTTTATCCCAAGTCAAGTTTAAAGGAAGAATGTTGGGTTAATATTGACTCGGTCATAGAGTAGATAAGCTAACCTTGATATGATCAATGACAGGTTTACCGTTGGTGGTTTATAGTCCCATGGTATTTTCCCATTGGATTATATGTGATGATTCCTATTTAAAGGCTTGAATAAATCCATTGTAAAATTCCTCAAGAGGCCGATGTAGGCCTGACTTGGCCAGTTTGGCCAAGGTTATTAACATATATCTATGGAGGTGTTGGTTTTCCCAGTTAAATGTGTCTAGGATAAATATTGATGTTCATATGTGATTGCTTGTTTTTCTTCTATTACTATGATTAGTTTTACTTATCCTAGTTTTAACACTAAATCCACCCTACCCATGTGGGCCATCATCTCCCCCAACCACCACATGTGTAGGTCAATGGGCCATCCTGGCTGTACCACCCACTCGTAAAAGAAGTAGTAGAGGGAGACAAAGATGAACTATCCCTCCCTATGGGTGAAGAAACATGTTGGCTATGTAAATATCTCCTCTTGCAGAAGAGAGGACCATTGCAGCAAAATGGTGCTCATGCACCACTTTCTCCATCACCAACATATGAGCATCGATGATCCTATGGGTTCCTAGGGATCCATAGATCCTCACCACCATGTACATCAATGTCTGCATGGCCAAGTCATGGATTGATGCAATGCATATCAATCCTCCCTCCTTTCCCTTTGTGCTACTATAATATTGAGCCACCAGCTGGTCCACTATCATGGCACCCTCCATGTGGGGCCTCAACTTTCCCATCATCCCCTTAATGCGGAGACTAGTCAAAAAATAAATGTTCATGTAGGTGATCAACTCTAGTGGCTAACCACACACTATAAAATGGAAATAATATGACTTCTACATCTGAATCAACTCCCATAATATCCCCTCATTGGAGCATATGAGGGGGCACTCAAAATATTTGAGCAAGACATATGGAAAACTCATGCTATATAGATGGGAAGGCCCCCACCTCCTTATTTATCTCCTCATTATTCTTCTCTCACTAGTGGACTAGCATGGCTCGCTTCTTTTAGTCAACTCTCAACACTTGAAAATATACAACAACTACACATTGGTTAGTTTTCACAAGTATTGATAAAAAAATCATGCCAGTTGCACGATTGTCTCTTAAATAGTCACCCAACATATTTTTGTCACTATTTAGTCACAATTATGTTGTTATTGTCTATGCAAACATTTGCATGAATCACTCATGTAATTGTTTTTTCACTCTCCATATAGCTCTCATGACTATTTAGAAAATAGTCATGAGATGTATCAATGAAAGCATTCATTTGGAAGTCACGAGAGTTGCATAACTATCCAACATACAATTTCATAGGATTCTTGCATGAAACAAATGTAAGAAAGTTATCAAAACTATGTGGCATGACCCTCGCACTCACATGAAACCTGTCTTGTGTGATAAATTGAGGGTTTGCACACGAGTTTTTTGGTATCTAGGTCTTTCCATATACACAACTCATCTATGCAATTGTGTACTTATTGATCTACTATATGCACGACTATCCAATGAAGAGTCGCGTAGATGTTGTGTGACTATTTTTTCAAGATCCATGCAACCCTATGGAAATCCTCATGGCCTTTTGTATGACGCTAGTGAGCCTTGAAATTAGAAAATAACTAGACAAAAAGAAAGGTAGGGATGTGACCTCTTACTTGGAAGTCATGGAATCATAACCATTAGATGCTTTGTGCCTAATGATGATTGGAATCTTGTGGAATCTCGTGGCCTAGGTCAAATATATAGTGTAAAAATGACTTGGAATTGTGGGACCCACCCTATTTATAATTCCATTTCATGAACTTCCATTGGTATATTTCAGGATATTAGAGTCTCCATTTCCTACATTGTTTGCGCCATTGGGAATCTAGCATTTCCCACTTCGATGCCATTCACTCAGTTCATCACAATAAAATCTTTCACCTAGGGGCCATTTACCCTTACCAATTTTTTATAAATAGGTATGTGATCTCACTAGCTTCATTTTTTACACCATTTTCATCGCTAGATTTCTTATCATGAGTACTTCCATGTAAGGTATGCTCAGTTTTATGTGTGTAGTTTTTCACCAAGAAGCCATTTTTTCTCTGACTGCATGCAACAAGGCCTATTCCTTCCCTTCAAGTATACTTATTTGAATTGGCATGTATTTTCTTCCTCTATGTATATTTCATTTCCCAGTCTCCCCCCCCTCCCATGAGTGTACCTTTAGATCTTCTCCCCTCGACTTATCAAACACCTTTTCCTAGTTCCAGATGCATTTAGTTGTTTCTATTTGTTAGAAGTACACCTTCATGGGTCACCTTCATTTTAGAACCCCATCACATTTTTATCACTTATGCCACTTTCCCCCTTAAGATTGGGAGTATGTATAGTTCACATCTCCTAGAGAAAACCTCATAATTTCCTCTCCTCCTAATGTTGATCCACTCCCTTGTACTCCCACCAAATCACATTTTATGGTTGGTTATGCTAAATGCTTCTTCGCATCCATTGGCCTCTCATCCACTTCATGAATAATAAACCATTTGTATTCCACTTCATAACTCATTCCCCCCCAAGGATAACAACCCTGGGGGCCCCATAATGGTTCACTTTCACCACTCTATCCACATACAACAAAGTTTCTTGGTCACATGTTTGAGGAACCCATATCCTTACCTATAACATATCTAGATTATTTTATTCATTAATAATTGAAAAACACCAAAAAACTTCAAAAAAACAAAAACAAAGGAAACATTAACACTTGTACCATCTCATATGATGACGTCTCTTTCAAACTTGACGATAGTCTTAGTAACCCTTGGTCAAATAATTTTCACTTATTCATTTGAGCTTAAAATTATTCTAATTCTCTATATCACTTCCTATATCCTAGTACCCATCACACCTATATTTCCACTGTCCCCACTTACACTTAGTCTCAATTTGACATAGATCCACATATGTGTTTGTCCCTCAACATCAGATCATATTATGTACAACTGGTTTTTATTTCCACCCCAATCAACCATCATTTATGCTCTACCCAATGGGGGTATTTATTCTCATCCTCATGAGCCAACTCATCCATAACTATCAAAATCCTCCCCCATTACAATTTGGTACTTGGATTATCCTTTATTTATCTTGAGGGACCTCTCATTCTTAATTCTCGTATCTTCATTCCTATTTACACCAACTCATGTTCTTACATGAGTGTTTTTATATCTTAGATCCCATTTCCATTATTTATAGTGAACCTTGGAATACAGAGAGAGAGAGAATCATTAGTTCTCTCTACTTTAGTTGCCCCCCTTGAAGTTCAACATCATATAATTATCACATCAAGATGGGTTGTACATTGTGATGGTTGTAGTTTCCAGTTCCAATTGAATACCCCTGGGCTTGTATGGATATTGATTCCCTCAATGTGGTGTACCTAGGGTGGTAATATGGGGTACCTAGGGAGGTACCCAAAGGGAATAATAATAGTTAGGTGGCTATGTATTGCTCTGTATGGAGGGAAATTCTAGTAAATAAGGCCTATGTAGTAGTGTGAAAGAAATAAATGTAATAAGAATTACTAGAAGGTTCCACTTACTAGAAATTTCCTTCCCTAAAATTGTCTTAGGAGATAGATAGTAGAATAAGAAATTTAATGGAGCATTGTGAAGCCTATTGTAAATGTAGTAAGATTTTCTTGTGGAATTTTTTCCATCCTTAAAGAATTATTAATGGTGTTACCATACCTTAAGGGTTTTCTCTTCATTCATTTCTTCAATAATTTGTTTATAGTGTGAATTATTTGGTTTATTTTCCGAAGTTAAGGACTTTTATTCTATCTTATATATTTAGATTTATTGAGCACACTATACTCAAGTAGGAGCTATTTTTGCATTGCTCCCCATAGGTTCCAAGGATGCTCCCAATGAAAACCCCTCTAATGTTATTGACACCCCCATGGGAAATACATGTTTCCACATCAAGGATTTTCAAATTACACCATTATTCACCGTCCTCACTATACAGATGGATCATAATGTTTATACATAATTTGAAAGCATAGGTATGCTATTGTAATTTATTTCAATAATTTCTTGAGCATGGAAATTCCCACCTCATTTGTATAAGATATTATTTGCACATGTATGTTTGATTATTTTCAGGTGGGATTCATCACTTTTTCATGGGAAGTCCTTTCTTCTTAGTCAAATCCCTCTCTCTCTAGGTAGTTTCTATAAGTTAGAAGCATGTGGGATAGAAAATGATGAAGTATTTTAGCTATACAAAATCTCCTAACCTCACATATCAGGGGACAACTACTATCACCTCATTTTTTCTCACAATATACATTTAGGTGGTTGTCTAAAAACATCATTAGTTGGAAAGAATACAACATAATAAGGCTACCTCATGGCTACTTTACATCACCTCAAAGATCCAAGGAAAAAATATTACAAAGTATGTTTTTATGCACTTTGGTGTCCTTCCTGCACAAAAACTTGTGCATTGTTTCCTTTGAAATCCATGCAAGTCTACTCACATGAGTGAGTACAACCCCTTTGGTGCATTTAAGGAGGAAATCCTAGCTCAGGTAGCTCTAGGTTGATGTACATGATAGATTTGAGCTCTCAGCCCAATTATGAGGATTACTTTGGCCTTCTAAAGTTCCTTTCAAGCATTGGGATCTCCATTTTGAATCAATATCTTTCACATTGAAACTAGTTTGAGTTTATAATTTATCTATAATTGAAATCTATGGGTTAACATTTGAAGAAGAGTGTTGGAATTATTGATTGTGTGTTGTCATTGATGGAAACATGAATCAAACATGGAAATAAAATAAATAACAAGGATATGCTTGATGAGTGGTATCAAACGATAAACTGTAAGTCATGACAACACATAATTCAAATTATGTTGAATACAGAGGAATCCAGTATAAATGTAAAGCTCAAGAGAGGTAGCATATTAGGTTGGATGGAATCAGAGTGCGCAATGTTAAGACCTTTGGAAAGGTTGAAGGAAAATATTAGGAGAGGTATCCTATTTGGTTTCACATAAGACATAGCTTGAGATCCTAAAAAGTTAGGAGATATAGCGTTGCAAAGATCATGCAAAAGACAAAGAATTGTGTAGAAAGAGATCCTTTGTAAAGGATCATGGAATATTGATTGTCCCCTTTTGAATTTCAGGAGCGATCACAACCGTTGAATCAAGGAGTTCTAGATTGTTGGATCAGGAGCCAGATAAGCAATAGTTGTCAGATCTAGTTAAGAAATTTATGGTATAAGAAAGAGCCGCCATATCTAGTTGAGAAATTTCAGGTATAACAAGGACCGTTAGATAGAGATGAAGACAAAGGCTGGAAGAGATTAAGTCCCAATCGTCAGATCGAACTGATCGATCATCAGTCGTTGATCGAAGCTAAGAAGAAATCTTTGGGACTCTGGAACTTCACCACTTCAATGATTATTGGAGACAAGGCAGAGGCATGAAATCGCAAAGTCGTGAAAAAACAAAATCGCGACAATCGTTAGATCGAGGGAAGAATTTGAGACTAATGTGAGTCATTATATTAGAAGTGGAAGGATAGCGTAAGTTTTGGGACTCCAGAAATTCACCACTTCGATGATTACTGGATACTAGGCAAAAGATGCAGAGTGTCGAAGCCACGAAGTGTTGAAATACATGAAGTGCAAAGATGAAGTTGTGAAATCACACAGGTCGTTATATATGTAGTGGAGGAATGTGGATTTTCCATTTTGTTGATGTCGTGTCTTATGCCAGGTGGAAGAGGTGCCATATGGGGACACACACCACATGAATTCAGTGCCTTTTAGACCCCAACATGTCCATTTGTGAGTGACACATGGCACACATACCATGGGTCCATGTCACCATAGGTGACATCAACATGCCATGTCATCTAAAGGATTATGGCCTCCAGGAATGTCCAACTTCTTCTACCAACAAAAGTGTTAAAGGACGAAATGGAGAAATCACACGGAACAATGATCTAAGATCCTTTGAGATTTCTCATAACTGTTTAATCGACTATAGTGTAAGGAAAAGGTAAGCCACAAATTCCTGAAGTGTTTAAGGTCAAATTTTAGGGTTAACCCATGATTAATTTAATTAATACATGACGTAATATGATCACGTCATATTAAGTCATAGCCGTCCATCTCAACACTTGATTAAGTTATAGTCGTTAGATTAAGATAGTGGAAGGATAGAGTAAGGGGTACTATCAACCAACAACAACCGGACACCTACACTTTATGACCACTTTGGTAGGTCAAAATCTAAAAGAATGCAAAGATAAACCATAGGCCAAAGTTCAGAGGAATTGGTTCCATCACCAGGCTCATGGTAAGGTAAAGGGGTTGATTAGGGGTGCCAAGGGCCTAGAAGTAAATAAGCCTATTGACATTTAAATAAGGTCATATGTACAAGAAATAAGGGTGGAAAGAGAAAGTGATAAAGGAACAATGCTTAGAGTGGATAATCATGTGGTTTCATCCCCACAGTCACAAGGAAAGTGGATTGAAGGAAGAACCTATTTGTAGAATTTGAATCCAGATACAAGAAAACAAATTGTGAAGGAATAAAATGATAAAACGACTTAGAAGGGATTTGAAGTCTTTTAAAATTAAAATCAAATGTCATTAAAACATCAATATCACCATTAATGTTGATTAAATGAAGAGGTGCAATGGTTCATTATTAAAATATACAATGGTTCAAATCAAAACCTACTGAAATACTATATAAACCAAAAATTGTGGTGAAAAGAAGGTGTCTTGGTGGATAAAATATAAATACAATGGATTGAATGAAGGTTCATTTTTTATTAGATTGGTATCTGTTTACAAGTTGGGTCTTTTTTATGAGGGTTGGATTCCTCACTTCTCAGTTGGATCTCAGAACTACAAGTTGGGTCTTGTATCTGAGAGTTGGACCTCTCTTATTCAGTTGGTGTTGAATAGTTTGACGATTGGTATCATATGTACTTATTCAAGTTTAATAAATATATGATATTTATTCTTCTTTATGCAGTTTGTGTTTTTGTAACTATTATATATATATATATATATATATATATATATATAAGTAATTGAAATACATACATGTTATTCAGTTAATTTAAGTAATATGAGAAAGTGTGAGAATTGTCCAAAAGTTCAAGACATTGATTCACCCCCCGCTTAGTGTCAATGTTTGTTTGAACAATTGGTATCAAAGCCAAGTTTTCTTCAAGAAAAATAGTCTAATCACTAGAAGGAAGATCCTCCTAAACACACAAATGGGTGGACAAGTGGCTCTCTCCACAAATGAATCTCCCTTTTTAATGGAACATACTACTCTTTGTAACACCATGTTTCCCCCAGTTTGTAACTTAATCATAAAATAGAATTACCATGTTAAGGCATGTGGAAAATGTAAATGTATTATTGTTTGGGTTGCCAATAACTGAATGTGGGGGTGAAGCCTTGAAAGTATCGTCCATGATATCACTAGAGGAAGAATGTTAAAACTATACGAGAGGGTTCATTATATCAAATAACCCCAAATTTCCCTTGATGAGGATGAAAAACCTCCTTTGGATCCCAAGGAGAGAAATAAGTTAATGAAGAAAGGACCAGTGGTTGGATTATCAACTACCCCCATGAATGGGAGCATGGTCTAGCTGTAGAATTTCAACCCAAAGTACCACAGAGACCTGCAGATGCGAGCTTCCTTCTGATTGAAGGAATGTGATGGGTCGGGAACCTTCCAAAAAGAAGGAAGGTGAGATAGATACACACGGACAACCAGAGAGGATAGACAAGATGGGCACACAAGCTTGTAAGGGAGATGCGCAGATCTCTCCAGGGGATAATAAATAGAAGGCTGTGAACTTGGTGCTGAGTGAGCATCTGATAAACCTCGTCGAGGCCATAACATAGAGAAATATCTGAATGTTGTAGAGAATAGAACCCGAGCAAAAGATGAACAGAGAAAGAACCCTTGAGAACTGCAAGAGTTCCCTGGTGATATCATGGCTTGGCACGGGGGTGGCCAGAGTTCTAAGAATGAATTCCTATGAGCCTATGGTAGGGTGGAAGGATGAACACCCACAATCAGTTGGTTGGATACCACCTGTAATAGATAAGTATTCACATATATTGTGTATTTAAGTGGTACTATGAATTAAAGTTGGATATCCTATGAATGTTGTAGGGATGGATATATTTTCTTTATGATTATATTGTTTCCCCTTTATTCCTACTTGATTGTGTAATCAGGAAAGTAGGAAATTGTATGAATTGGATGTGTTTTTATACTGATCAATGCTTGTGTTCCATGGTGGCTTAAGCCAGAGCCACGAACTGTGAGTTCGTCAACCTTAGGTATAGTTTCATGTACGCATGTCGACCCTACTAATCGTGTTGAGTCCCTTGGAGGACATAGTTGGTTAAGATCAGGAGGGGTAGTGTAGGTATGCACAGGCTCTCTTCGAGGTAAGCAGAGACCGAGAAACACTTAAGTTCTAAAATTGACGAGGGAGCGCAAGAATAGTGCAGAAGACCCTTCTAAGTGTTAATCCTGGGAGAAAGAGAGCAATGCTCTTAAATCCTTCATAACTGATGCAGCTCAGGAAGAATGGTTCAAGTATCAAAAGGGAATATCCTTTCGTTTAGAAGATGAATGGATGATATCCGTTCGGGAGGACCTAGGTTCTGTCGCGACCGTTATATTTGAAGAAGGGGCGCAGGCGTTAATGCCTTGACTCCTTTAGTCTTCGCAATATCGCACATCGGGTGATTCACACGTTGGTGTGACTAAACTCCCAAAACCCAAAGTTGCAAAGTGATCTAGACCGTAGATCTAAGGATCTATCGGGACCCTTCTTGACCATTGATTTGATGCAGGTGAATATCGGGAAATCAAGAATTGGGGAGACAGAGTTAAGCCAACCTCCAAAGTCACGAAACGCGGAATCCCAATTCGCGAGAGAGGAGATCTGGACCATTGAATCCAGGAGGGTACTTGTCAGTAGGTTGAAATATCTAGAGGAAGGCGTAGGTTGAAGTGTTGAGACACTCGAAGCCCGAAGAGATGAAGAGCTATGAGTCGTTGATATATGAGGAGATACTTGTCAACAAATATCGAACTCCAGGGAAAAGTTGAAGTGGGTTTTCAGTTTGAGAACTGATATCACCGAAGCACGAAGACCCAAAGTCTCGAAGTCCCAAAGAAATATTTGGACAGTGAGATCTAAGGGAGACGTGGCGTGAATCCATGAACTCTGGTTAAAGTCCCGAAGTGATTTGTAGCAGTTGGATCTAAGAGGAGCATGGCGTAGATCCATACAATCCAAGTAAAGTCCTGAAGTAATCCTCGATTGTTACATTTGGGGAAGACATGCGTCAGTTGATCTTAGACTCTGGGTAAAATTCATTGGGAAAAATAGGTTTGAGAGTTGAGATCTCAGAAGTCCTAAAACCCGGAGGGAATCTCGACCACCGATCGAGAAGAGGGTCGTTGGACCGCTGATCTGGGTTGAAAGGTCAACCACCCGGAATGAAGGCATGATTGTTGATTGAGTAGGACAGGTGCCCATAGATCGTCAACTCTAGAGGATTGAAGTACAGAATGAAGTTGGGTTTAAGTATAGAACAAGAACATCAAGGTCTCGGAGAATTGTTTGGCTTCAGAATCGGAGATCCTTGACCAGGAGGTCGGACTTGTTCCCTGACCTTCCAAATTAGGAACTATGAATGGAGATTTTGTCCTTTAAGAAAAGCGGAAAATTGTATTCCCTGTCATGGGTGTGTTACAAATTGGTATCAGAGCATGGTTACAACACTTGGCCTTCTTGGGCTCATGCAAGAGTCGCATAAAGAGGTACTGCTATGTGCATTTACTCCTTGAGGAAAAAGGACTGCAGATTGAACCTGTGATTTTGGGAATTCTTGTTGAATTTTAGCAGAAGAATTTACTTAACCCTTGTCATGTGATAACTACTCTTACCTGAGTAGGGATATGATAATTAACTTTGATAATAAGACTTGAATGTGGATATTTGAAGGTGGCAGGGTTCTGTCAAGGGTAGCTTAAGCCCGAAAGGCGGATCACCTGACGTCCGTGACACTGTCTCTAAGCATGGGCAGTTGGAACCTCAGGCACTGATGATGGCTGATTATATAATGGTTAATACCTTTGTGGGCTTAAAGGAATCTGATAGAATTAGGTAGGATCCTTGGCAGTATAATTATTGCTTTATATTAAACTCGGAGTATATAACTCCTCATGACCAGAGGAAAGGTGAGATGAGTAAAGTCCTATAGAAGTCAAGGCAAGAAAGTTTTCTTGCCAACTACTATAGTATAAAAGAGATAGTGACCCTGGGTTGTCATTGCTATAATGAGAAGGTAACACCAATATGAGTTATAACTATGAGACTAGTCATGTAAGCGACTATAATCTCTAATTAAAAGAACACTAATTATAAAACTAAGCTAGTATGAAGAATACTTAGTTGTGTGTGTATGCTTGAGTGCATGGATCTAATGCATTCAGAAGCTTATTGATATGAAGCCTGATATTAATATCGGTTAGATACGAATGATATCAAATGTGTGAGTGATGCACATGTATGATGTATGAGTATAAGTATACTAAAGGCCCAATACGGTTTCCCTAATGAGTGAAATGTGAGGCAAGCTTAGCACTTGCCAGGATTGAATGAATAGTAGTAGAATACCATGGTTGCATGGTTGACTCCATTTTGAAGAGTCGTGAAAGTTCTATTTTGAATGATAGCTTAAGGGGAATGTGCTCCATCTACCCAAGAAAAGCCAATACAAACAGATAAGAGAGTAAATGAGCAAGGATACTTTGTTGTCATAATAAGAGGCAAATGATTATGCATTTGAGGATCACATGAGGATGATTGTAAACAATCATGAGTTGACTGATTTTAAAGTAGAGATGTATGTGGGATATGAATTATACCTATGGCAGCTACACACAGGCTGATGATTATGAATATGGTTAAGTACATCATGGAAGTAAGTTAACAAACCAGAATATGTATGGATACATAATTTGGGCACCTGACCAACACACACGTTTATGTTTCTTAAGGAATATTTGGTAAACAACTAAAGTTAACTCAAGGCTGAGTCCATCACAGGTAGTGGTGGACGTGCAATAAAGAAGTTGCATGAGGTGGGAGTTCCCTATGAAGAAACTATGTAAGGACTCTGTCAGAAGAACAAAGTCACAATCCTAATAATTGTTGAAGGTTGGGCAATGGGTTGCAAAGCCTGTCTATATATAAGAATCCTGGATTACATTTTGAAAGCATCATGTAATGAATAGAAGACTAATGAATGGATAGAGGAGTATGTTTGATTGAATAGGATTGGTTAAAGCCATGTTAAGAAAAGGTAGTGAAGCCTTTAGAGATAACTTAGTTGGGTTGAAAAGTCTCAGGCAATGTAGAAAGAATTGGAAGAAGGGAAGAATCCCTAACTCCCTTCTTTCTATGTGTTATGTTTCCTCTGGAATGAGAAAGACAATTTACTGATGAAAGTAAATGTTTTGACATCATAAGTGATGATGATTGTATTACTATAGAAATAGATGAGAACTGTCTGTATTGCATTCATGGAGACCCTTGAAGATAATGTGATGAAGTGCATAAAGATATACTAGGACATTTTGAAGATGTTTTATGGATTTGAATATTATGATACATGCATCTTATCTGATGTTACAACTAATGTAATTGTGATTATAATGATGCATGATGTGTATAGAAAGGAATTGGAACTGTTGAGGAAGACAATTGCCAATGATGGACAACCTAAAGTAGAGGATGACCATGGGAAGGCTGTGGTCGAAAGATTGTTGACAGGACTGTAAGAATCCCCCTAAAAGAACTGTTGATGAAGTAAAAATAAGAAAGAGGGTGCTAGCAGCCAATAACAGGTATGAAAAGATTAGGTAAGAATCCTTTCTGAAATATTTTATTGTCTAATGTTATGCACAAAATTTTGAAAGGGCAGTTGTATGCCATGGATACCCAAGTAGAGTATGATTCGGGAAGGAGAACCTGAATGATGGAGGTGTGAACCTATGGAAGTGAAGACTGATTGTATGATGCAGGAGCATCTGAACCAAATGATATATGTTGACTCAAAAAAAAGGGGTCAAAAACCTTTACTAATAAATCATAGAAATCCCTTCGATCAACTACAGATCGAGATCATGAAGATCACGAAAGAAAACCCTAATCGAATCAGGTTAATCGAGAACCTGACAGAGGAGATGAACATGAGTCGTTCATCATAAGGAAACATATCTCAATCGTCAGATCTATTTAAAGATCCATTCAGGAGGAGCCTAAATCTTTCAAGTCGTTAGATCTCAGAGAAGTAGCGCACTGGTTAGTCACGAGGAATTATAGAAATTTTGCAAAACTAGAAGATTTCAAAGAAGCAGAGTGAAATTCGCGAAACCACGAAACTCGAAATCCCGAAATCATTAGGACCGTCCCTTGGAAGGGGACACATGGCAAGAGATCATCATTTCACTGACTCGCAAAGTGGAAAGGTCAAAGGGCGGAGTTGCGAGAATTCACGAAACGAGAAATCGTGACTTGATCATAGTCGTTGGTTGGAGAGATAGTGTGGACCATTGATCTGATCCAAATATTTCACAATTTCAGGTATCAAAGGATCGAGAGAATGAAAGTGAATCTCATCAGGAATTCCTGATACGCAAAATCTCGACGCGCTCAAAAATATTTTGCCTCGGGTCATAGTGAAGGGTCATATGGATGGAGGATAAGGCAGGAGCTAGCATGCGCTAGGCCCTTGTCGGAATTTTGAAACTCAGGAGTTCAAAGGATAGAGAGTCGGTTAACTCATATAGTCGATACATGAAATCGCGACACGCCTTTTCGGATAGGCGTGTGGTCACAAGGTGTGGTCACGTGGAGGAGACTTGCGCTTAGCGCTTGTTTACACAAGCGAGATTTATATATATATATAAACATGTGGACTGTTTCTTAGAGGTTCCAGCATGGAATCGAAGACTGTTTCAATTCAGTCTTGAGAAGATACTAGACCAGGAGGTCATGTAGCCCTTGGAGAGAAGGGGGGTCTACACCATAATGAAAATGAATAAGCCATGTGATGAAGAGGTTGGTTAAATTCCAACACACCATGGTCAAGAACCTGTCATAATGTGCGACAAAATTGAAATCAATGCAAGAGTGCATTGGGTATGAATGTGGCCGTGAATACTGGCATGTTTGTGAAATCCTTTGAAATTTTGAATTACGTTTTGAAAGGTGTGGTATGTTGAAATGAGTCATCGGCAAGGAATGGGATTCCCTTTTTATGTTTATATAGATGTGATGAATTGTTAGTATGCATGGTTTTGAATATAGATGTATATGTACATGGATGCATGAGAGATTAAAAGTCTGTTTGGTTGTGAAAATAATGAATTGCAGGGAGAAAAGGGGTCTTGGATATGGCAGTATTGTAATACCATAATGAAGACCGATTGCATGCTGAGCCAAACTGCAAGGAATGGAATTTCCCTTTTTGAGAAAGTGAAATTGATTGTTAGTATGCACAACTCTGAAATTATTTGTGATGACGTTATAAAGGTGTAATAAAATATATGTGCATGGGAAACTAACAATTTGTTTGGCTTATTGAAGTTGAAAGTGCAGGAAGCAAAGGGGTACTTAGATATGGCAGTGGTGTAAGCCCATAAGGAAGACCAATTACCTGTTGAGCCAAACTGCTATGAGAAGGAAAGTCCCATAATTATGAATCGGGTTCCTATACGAAACAAATATGAAAAGAAAAGGTGGAATTTGGAAATCTGTGGGTGACAAATTTACAAGAAAATTTTGAATTTAATTTTTTTTAATGATGTTTCATTAATTTATGTATGCCTGTGATACGGGTAAGAAGAAAATATTTGTCCAGAAAGGATAGATGATGAACAATGGCTACTATTGAGCCATGAGAACCTTGTGATAAGCCATGATCACCTGAAATATATTTTGTTGAGGTAACACAAGTCAGAGGGATGCCTCGACAGAGAAAGTCGAAGGGACGCCTCGACTGTAAGACTCGATAGAGTCTCTGGAATTATTTATGTGAGATAAAACTTTGGCAGGGAAAGATGGATCACCTGAGGGACTATATAGCAGTAAAGGGGATGCATGAGCCTGGTTCTAGAGGGTGAGTGACTGCAAGGAAGATGAAACCTTGATAATTATTGTAAATTATTGATTGGGATCATGCACCCAAGGGATATGTCAAGGAAAAGCAATGAGCCTGGATAAAAAAACAACCATGTGGATACAAATCCACAAACTGCGCAGATAATTATTGAGCTAAGATTATGAAAATTTTCCTAGAAATGTTTATGCAATGTTTTCACATAAGACTATGATTAACGTGCTTGATTTTCCAAGAATTATTGAAAGCAGGTGACAAAGATTAAGGGTCTGGAAAAGGACCTGACCGAGAGAGAAAGATCAATATTTCTGAAACAGCTAAATGAGAAAGGCATGACAGGTGTTTTTTTTTAGAAAGAACACCGAGGACGGTGTTCCTTTAAGGGGGAGGGAATTGTAACACCCTATTTCCCCCAGTTTGTAACTTAATCATAAAATAGAATTACCATGATAAGGCATGTGGACAATGTAAATGTATTATTGTTTGGTTTGCCAATAACTGACTGTGGGGGTGAAGCCTTGAAAGTACCGGCCATGATATCACTAGAGGAAGAATGTGAAAACTATACGAGAGGATTCATTATATCAAATAACCCCAAATTTCCCTTGATGAGGATGAAAAACCTCCTTCGGATCCCAAGGAGAGAAATTAGTTAATGAAGAAAGGACCAGTGGTTGAATTATCAACTACCCCCATGAATGGGAGCATGGGATAGCTGCAAAATGGCAGCCCGAAGTACCACAGAGACCTGCAAGCCTGAGCTTCCTTCTAACAGAAGGAACGTCATGGGTCGGGAACCTTTCAAAAAGAAGGAAGGTAATATATATACACATGGACAACCAGAGAGGATAGATGAGACAGGTGCAAAAGCTCATAAGGGAGATGCCCAGAGCTCTCCAGGGGATAATAAATAGAAGGCCGCAAGATTGGTGTTGAGTGAGCATCTGATAAACCTCGTCGAGGCCATAATAGAGAGAAATATATGAATGTTGTAGAGAACAGAACCCGAGCAGAAGCTGAACAGATAAAGAACCCTTGAGAACTGCGAGAGTTCCCTGGTGATATCACGGCTTAGCATAGGGGTGGACAGAGTTCTAAGAATGAATTCCTATGATCCTATGGTAGGGTGGAAGGATGAACACCCACAGTTAGTTAGTTGGATACCACCTGTAATAGATAAGTATTCTCATATCTTGTGTATTTAAGTGGTACTATGAATTAAAGTTGGATATCTTATGAATGTTGCAGGGATGGATATATTTGCTTAATGATTATACTGTATCCCCTTTATTCCTTCTTGATTGTGTAATCATGCAAGTATGAAATTGTATGAATTGGATGTGTTTTTATACTCACCAATGCTTGTGTTTCGTGGTGGCTTAAGCAAGAGCCATGAACTGTGAGTTCGTCGACCTTAGGTACAGTTTCATGTACACATGTCGACCCTTCTAATCATGTTGAGTCCCTTGGACGATAGAGTTGGTTAAGCTCGGGAGGGGTAGTGCAGGTATGCATAGGCTCTCTACGAGGCATGCAAAGATCGAAAAACACTTAAGTTCTAGACTTGATGAAGGAGCCCAAGAATAGTGCAGAAGACCCTTCTAAGTGTTAAGCCTAGGAGAAGGAGCACAATGCTCTTAAATCCTTCATAACTAATGAAGCTCAGGAATAACGGTTCAAGTATCGAAAGGGAATATCCTTTCATTTAGAATATGAATGGATGAGATCCATTCGGGAGGACCCAGGGTCTGTTGTGACCATTATATTTGAAGAAGGGGCGCAGGCGTTAATGCCTCGACTCCTTCAGTCTTCACAAGATAGCACATCGGGTGATTTTCACGTTGGCGCGACTAAATTCCCGAAACCCAAAGTTGCGACGTGATCTGGATTGTATATATAAGGATCTATCAGGACCCTTCTTGATCGTTAATTTGACGCAGGTGAATATTGGGAAATCGGGAATTGGGGAGATAGAGGTAAGCCAACCTCCAAAGTCATGAAACGCAAAATCCCGATTCACAAGACAAGAGATATGGATTGTTGAATCCAGGAGGGTACGTGTCAGCAGGTCAAAAGATCTAGAGGAAGGCGGAGGTTGAAGTGTTGAGACACCCAAAGCCCGAAGAGTGGTGAGTCATTTATCTGTGAGGAGATACTTGTCAATAGATCTCGAATTCCAGGGAAAAGCTGAAGTGGGTTTAGTTTTAGAACTGAGATCGTCGAAGTGCGAAGACCTGAAGTCCCTAAGAAATATTTGGACAGTGAGATCTAAGGGAGACGTGGTGCGAATCCGTGAACTCCAGGTAAAGTCTTGAAGTGATTTGTAGCCACTGGATCTAAGAGGAGCATGGCATAGATCCATACACTCCAGGTAAAGTCCAGAAGTAATCCTTGATTGTTAGATTTGGGGAAGACACGCGTCAGTGGATCTTATACTCTGGGTAAAATCCATTGGGAAAAATAGGTTTGAGAGTTGAGATCTCAGAAGTTCAGAGACCCAGAGGGAATCTCGACCATCGATCGAGAAGAGGGTCATTGGATCGTTGATCTGGGTTGAAAGGTCAACCACCTAGAATGTAGGCAGGACCATTGATTGAGTAGGACTAGTGCCCGTAGATTGTCAACTTCGGAGGATTGAAGTACGGAAGGAATTTGGGTTTAAGTATAGAACGAGAACATAAAGGTCTCAGAGAATTGTTTGGCTTCAAAATCAAATATCCTTGACCAGGAGGTCGGACTGGTTCCTCGACCTTCCAAATTAGGAACTATGAATGGAGATTTTGTCCTTTAAGAAAAGCGAAAAATTTTATTCCCCGTCATGGGTGTGTTACACTCTTCATAGAGGGAAAGAATGAAAAGGTATCAGAAGTGAAGAGGATATGGAATTTCAGAGACAGTATTATATTCTTGGTACTTAACTACCTCAAAGAAAAAATTCAAAACAACAAAATAATCAAAGATATATGAGTTCAAAATATATAAAGACAGAGCATGAAAAGGAAAAATTAATTAACAACAAAGAGCAACAAGATCTCTTGGTATCAAAGAACTAGCATTGGTAACATACCTTAACAATTGGTTGTAGAAAGGAAATTAATCAATTGATATCGACCAATTAGTAATGATCAATTGGTATCATTGTAAATGATTGATTGGTATTCCTATGAAATATCATAATATCAAGAAGAATAAAGAGGCAGATCAAGAAGATCAGTAAAATTCACACCCTTGTCCTTTATGGCAAAAGGGGAAGACAGTAAAACCATATGAAATAGTAAAAAATCAAGGGGAGTATTTAATTTGGTCATCAAATGAGGAAGTCATTGGATTAAGTTTAAAAGACTTGATCACTACAAAATTTGGTATCAAATAAGACTACCTATTTGAACACAAAATCCCAAGAGAATGAGATAGAAATTGGCACTTTCACAGGGGGAGATAACCAATAAGATTTTCACTCTTTGTCATTGATGTCAAAGGGGGAGAGAAGCAGTAAAACAAATTTGGTATCAGTAAAAACAAACTCAATTCCCCAATTTTAAGATGAGATCAATGATAGGGGGAGCAAAGGTACACAATCATTTGTTTTACAGATATGTTTCCATCAATGAAAAAGAGGGATATTGTTGACATTATTGATTGTGTGTTGTCATTGACAGAAACATGAATCAATCATGGACAATAATAAAACATGGACAGCCAAGAAATAACAAGGATATGCTTGATGAGTGGTATCAAAGGATAAACTATAAGTCATGACAACACGTAATTTAAATTCCGTTGAATATAGAGGAATCCAGTATAAACGTAAAGCTCGGGAGAGGTAGCATATTAGGTTGCAAGGAATCAGAGTGCACATCATTAATAACTTTCGAAATGTTGAAGGAAAAGCTTAGGAGAGGTAGCCTATTAATTCGCATAGAAGACATACCTTGAGATACTAAAAAATCAGGAGAGATAACGTTGCAAATATCTCTCAAAAGTTAGAGCATTGTGCATACATAGATCCTTTGTAAAGGATCATGGAATCATGATCGTTTCCTTTTGAATTTTGGGAGCGATCACAACCGTTGAATCAAGGATTTCTAGATCATTAGATCAAGAGAATGATAAGCAAGTGTTGTCAAATCTAGTTGAGAAATCTCGGTTATAAGCAAGAGCGGTCAGATATGGTTGAGAAATTTAGGGTATAACAAGGACCGTCAGATAGAAGTGAAGCCAAAATATGGGAGATATTAATTCCCAACTGTCATATCGAACTAATTGATCGTCAACCATTGATCGAAGCCAAGAAAAAAGCTTCAGGACTCTGGAACTTCATCACTTCAACGATTATTGGAGACAAGGCAGAGGCATGAAATCACAAAGTCGTGAAAACCTGAAATCCCACCAACCATAAGATCAAGCGAAGAATTTGGGTGTAATGTGAGCCATTAGATCATGACTGGAAGGATAGTGTAAGTTTTAGGACTTCATAACTTCGCCACTTTGACAATTACTAGAGACTAGGAAAAATATGCAAAGTGTTGAAAGCCACAAAGTGCAAAGTCAAAGTCACAAAATCATGCAGGTCATCAAATCTAGAGTGGAGGAATGTGGACCATCTGTTTGGTTTATGACGTGTCTTATGCCACGTGGAAGGGATACCAAATGGGGACACGTGTCACGTGAATTATGGGCCTTTTGGACCCCAATATGTCCATCTCTGAGTGACATGGGGTACACATACCATGGGTCCACGTCACCATAGGTGACATCAACATGCCATGTCATCTTCGGGATTATGGCCTCCGAGAATGTCCATATTCTTATACAAGAAAAAGTGTTGAAGGCCGAAATGGAGAAATCACGCGGACTATTAATCTAAGATCCTTCGATATTTCTTGTAATCGTCCGATCGAGTATAGTGGAAGGACAAGGTAAGACACAAATTGTTATAGGAAAATCCCCTTGTGGACAGGTGGATTCCCTCTTGGATCCTAAATCTCTAAGATCAAGACAAAAAGGTGCTAACTTTGGTCACTGACATCCCTTTAAACCTAGCTAAACTAATCTAAATAGAAGAGGAAGAAGATGTACCTTTTTATGATGTTTGTCCTCGCCCAGTTCTAAGTTGAGCTCTGATCCACAAGCTCTTCAACAGGTCCTGTAATCCAACCAAATACAAAGCATCCTTCCTATTCTACCATGATTATTTTGAAACTAGATCTTTCCATTAAAGACAAGTCCATGTAGGTATACACAATCTTGAAGGAAATAGGCCAAGAACATGTATTAATGAGAACTCAAAAGAGATACTTATAGACCATTGATGAATCTGCAGCAGCCTCTTCCAGTTCTCCTTGTCCAACCCTTTGCTCAAATGATCCACAAACAAAATGACTATGCTTCATGGATTATCTCCCTTATGAGATCATAAGTTTGATGCCTTCAATGTCTCCCCTTCCTTATGATATCATAAGTTAGTTATCTCTCAATTTCTCCATCCTACACCATGAGAAGGCCTCCTTATATAAGCTTGGAGATGCCTAACCATCTTAGAGATTCTTGGGATAGGTTGAGGATATTTATCCATCAGTTGTGGATGCTCCCTAAGATCCAACCTTGACCTCAGATTCGATTTGAACTGATTTCAAGGATAAGGGGGATCTTCCCTTGATTTTCTTAACAACATAACAGACCTCCAGAATGGTGCATAGAGCACTACAATGCTCCCCCAAAGAAGGGAAAGGAGCTCTAGTGCTCCCTACTAGTGGGTAGGGGATTTCTTCCCAATATTTCCTTAAAATAAACCTAGGGCTCCCCCAGAAGGGTGTGTAGAGTGCTAGAACGCTCCCCCAAAGAAGGTCAGGGAGCGATAGCACTCCCTGACAGTGGGTGGGGGAGCGTTGCCCTTCAAAATTAATTTTTAAGTTGTTTTCTCAAGGAAAAAGGCTTTGTACTCTTCATCAAATTACATGTCCTTCTTTAACCAGTCTCTGAGGGTGTCTTCAAGTGTTCCTTATGATGTCGTTCGATACACGACATATAAAAGATGATTGTATGATGTCTGTGACACTTGTGACACATGTGGCCAGAATGCTACACTTGCGATACTTGTAATGACGAAAATAGGTCATCATTGAAGTGAGTAATTTTGGTGTGTAATAGATTGCCCCCCAAAGTGGAAAGTTAGAAGACGGAAATTGGTGAGTGAAATACTTTGTAGAGTTTTTCGAGCAAGGGTATGGACTCGAAGAACCTGGCAGAAGCTGCACACAACCATCAGACAAATATTATGATATGTTTCAAAATCAAGGTAGGCATACCTATGCTTGGGTGATAAATACTTGCAAGGTATGCCTGCCTTGGGTTTGAAAAAGAAACCCCCTAGAGTCTCATTTAATCTCTTTTCAGACTCTCTAAACATGAAAATATTACCGAGTGATCTTGCTTCCTTTCACACTCGTTAAAAGGTTTGAAAGGGTGTCTTTCAAGTGGTATTTTATCTATTTTTCAGCCTCGCGAGACTAAAATTATGAAAAATAACAACATTGGATTCGTCTTTAAGTTATTTTTAGACTCTCTAAACATGAAAAATCATTGAGTTTACCTTCTCTGGACTCGTTAAAAAATCATACATTGAAGGGCCTATATGGGACCGAACCCTTAATTCTTCCAGTTCGTTAAACAAAGGAAGAGGGACTTACAAAAAGTGAATTATATTGAGCATGTATTACCCTCCTTGAGCCAGTTAAATAAAAAAGAGGTACTCATCTATCTGGATGGGGGAAAAATTTGAAGGAAGCAAGCCAAGCAGTTTTTAAACCTAGATAAACAAATATATAGAGAAGAGGAAGAAGATCTACCTTTTTACGATGTTTGTCCTTGCCCAGTTCCAAGTTGAGCTCTGATCCACAAGCTCTTCAACAAGTCCTGTAATCCAATCAAAGACAAAGCATGCTTCCTATTCTACCACGATTAGTTTGAATGAATATATTTCCATTAAATACAAGTCCATGTAGGTATACACAATCTTGAAGGAAACTGGCCAAGCACATGTATTAATGAGAACTCAAAAGAGATACTTACATACCATTGATGAAGTTGCAGCAGCCTCTTCCAGTTCTCCTTGTCCAACCCTTTGCTCAAATGATTCACAAACAAAATGACTATGCTTCATGGATTATCTCCCTTATAAGATCATAAGTTTGATGCCTTCAATGTCTCCCCTTCCTTATGAGATCATAATTTAGGTATCTCTCAATTTCTCCATCCTTCACCATGAGAAGGCCTCCTTATATAATATTGGAGAGGCCTAACCACCTTAGATATTCCTGGGATAGGTTGAGGATATTTCTCCATCACTTGTGGATCCTCCCTAATATTTGTACTCTTCATCAAATGACATGTCCTTCTTTAACCAGTCTCTGAGGGTGTCTTCAAGTGTTCCTTGTGATGTTGTTCGAGACACAACATAGGAAATATGATTGTATGATGTCTGTGACACTTGCGACACTTGTGGCCAGAATGCGACACTTGCGATACTTGTAATGACGACAATAGGTCATCATTGAAGTGAGTAATTTTGATGTGTAACAGATTGCCCCCCAAAGTGAGAAGTTAGAAGATGGAAACTGATGACTGAAGTACTTTGTAGACTTTTTCGAGCAAGGATATGGACTCGAAGAACCTGGCAGAAGATGCACACAACCATCAAACAAATATTAGGATATGTTTCAAACCCAAGGCATGCATACCTATGCTTGGGTGATAAAGACTTGCAAGGTATGGCCACCATAAGATACATTGCAGATCCATAATTGTATTAACAAAAAGGTATAGCCACCAAAGATACAATGTGGATATATACTCCCATGACATGAACTGATCGTAGCCACGAAAAATACACAGTGGATCTATGAGATGACAAGACATAGCCACGGACCAATACAAAGTGGATCTATGTGACAGTATATGTGTCAATATTCAAGAGAAACTTCGTCGCAACCTAGGTAAAGTACATATTAGAGTGATTACTCAATCCAGGGTCCTCTTACTGATCCTGATGCAGTACGAATCTAACCATGTGAATAGATGTCCTAATGTTGAACATGGCATAAACCACTTGATTACCGGTCAATGAGTTAAACCATTAACAAGTGCGAGGGAAATCACCATTGATGTCAATGATTCCCAATGTACCCTAGTACATTCCAGCGAATGTGAATAAATGATTTGAAGTCGAACATCTATGGAATCCTCTAATCAGAGGTCAATGATGTAAACCGAATTTCATAAGCGAGGAGGCCTGCCATTGAGGCATGCAGGTCCCAAGGTACTAATTGGTTTCCAACTCTAATTCCTAGATAATGTACTGAAGTCGACAGGAACAAACTCGTTGAAGGAGGGCCTTGATGTATCCCCCATCAATGACATGAAACTGACACAGAGATATAAATTGGTGGATCAAAAGAACATGGACTGACACAGTTATGAAACAAGAAATTTGTGATGGTTGACTCTTGAGGAAGATACTTCCCTCGAACACTGAGGCACAACAATAGAAACACGACATGGAACAAAACATGATAATGCAGTGGATACTGTGACTTTCCTCGGGTGACCCAAAGGAGTAAAGAAACTCAGAGGATTGGTTCAGTGTAGAGGTTCAACAGATTAAAATGCATGCAACGAAAAAGTGTCATGTTCAAGGATGACCGTAAGAGTGACTTGTGATGTTTTCAAAACTTGCTTGGCTTGCTTCCTTCAAATTTTTCCCCCATCCAGATAGACGGGTACCTCTTTTTAATTTAACGAGATTGAGGAGGATAACACATGCTCGATATAACTCACCTTCGGTAAGTCGCTCTTCCTTTGTTTAACGAACTAGAAGAAGTAAGGGTTCGGTCCCGTATGGGCCCTTCAATGTATATTTTTAACGAGTCCAAAGAAGGTAAAATCGATGATTTTTCATGTTTAGAGAGTTTAAAAATAACTTAAAGGCGACTCCATTATTGTCATTTTTCATAATTTTAGTCTCGTGAGGCCGAAAAAGAGATAAACTACCACTCGAAAGATGCCCTTTCAAACCTTTTAACAAGTGTGAAAGGAAGCAAGATCACTTGGCAATGTTTTCATGTTTAGAGAGTCTAAAAAGAGCTCAAAGACGACTCCAGGGGGTTCCTTTTTCGTATAACCTTTACGAGTCCGAAAAAATGATAAAATTATACTCGGTTACATTCTCATGTATTTTCGAGTGTTAGA
>JZKD02S1207635.1:0-12518 GCA_000966675.3 Picea glauca | reverse complement strand
TTCACAACATCTAAATCCACTAGTATGCCTTTCAATTGACCAATTGGTAGTACCCTATCTTGGCTTTCTAGTTTCAGTTTAATAGGTGAATAACCTAGTGTAGGTTCCCAATGCATTCCCATGTTTTCTTAAGAATAGCAATTACCTCAAATCTCAAATCTAATACAATGTCACCCATGTCAAAGTCTCCAATATTTGCATTTTGTCTGAACTCTCTATTTTTTCTTGTTTTCCTTTGGACATAATTTACTGTCTTTTGTTCTAGTTTTATCTCTTCTTCAAGATTTCATTTTTCTATCAAACTTGGTAATACTTGTAGAGATGTTTGATCATTCAATAAATTCAATAAACACACCATTTTTTTTCTAAAATTACTTACCTTTTCTGAACACTAACCTCTGTTGGTATAATCATATGGATAAAGCATATCATATACTATCCCATCATATATTGGCTATGTATTTGAAGTAGAAGCAATATTCTCCTGCGAAATTTCTTGTCTGGCCTGCTTGAATATTTATTTTTCCTTGTGTGCATCAAAATGTTGTTGTGGTGTTGCATTTTTTCTAACCCACTAGTGTTGGTTTTGATTCTGATTTACTGCATCTTCTCCTATTTTGTTTCCACCTCGAGTAACTACATTGATATTTTTCCCATCATCTCTAGTTTCCATGACAATCAATTGAGCATTTTGGTTATTTTGATTCCTTTTGTCCTGTATTTTTGTCAAAAATATAGGACAATCTTATGTAGTATGATCTGCTACATGAAAGTACATGCATTTTGATGATGGTTGTGGACAATCCCTTGCATCATGTCTAGGTTGTTGGCAATTGCGATAGGTTACTTGCCCTCTTCAAAATCCTCCTCTTCCATGCCCTCCTCCTCTGAATCCTCCTGTGTTTTCTTGATTTTTTGTGTGTGGTGTATTATATTGTGGTACTTGATTATATTGTAGTGGCGCTATAAAATGTTGCAAATTATTATACTACTATGCAGGTTTTCTTTTCATTAGTTCATCCTGCATCCTATAAGAATATGAGGTCATTTCCTTCATAAGCTCCAAGGTTCGAAAATCCTTATCATCATGTCCTACAGACTTGCAGAGATTGTAGAATGTACTTTTAGGCATTGTTTGATATTTTTCATCATTGGGCAATGATAGGGATCATGTCCAGGTGTTTTACAGAGTTCACACCATAATCCTCCTGAGGATAAGGGATTTGGTAGCCCTGCTCCCAAATACTATGAAAATGTTGGGCACTCATTTTTGTGATGTCTTTCTATTCTACATAAGGTAAAACAGACAACTTCCCTCTTCTCCTTGCCTTTGTTCTGATTCAACTAAAATGTCAGATTATTGAGATTCTCTCTCAACTTTTCTATAGTTGGATATGTATGTTTATATTGATTCTCCTCCATTTGTAGGGTTTCTTGTAGAGCCTTGGCCTGAGTCTGGAAATTATGTTTCCTAAATGGGTATTTAAAATGTGGCAATAATGAGTTTATGAATAGTTTCCTGTGTTGCATGTCTATTATGGGATATTTCAACTTACCTTTCAATTACTTGAGCTTCTGATCGATTTCCCAAACCGAATATCCTTTCTTTTGTCTGATTTCTATCATCTCATTCATATATTAATGTTCTGAAATTGTTCACTCAAAATCATTGACTAAATCCTTCTTTACATTTACGATGGTGTTAGGTTCTCCTTGTGGAATGTTCACTGCTAAGCTCGTAAACCAGTCTAGTGCGCGGTTTCTGAATGTAATTGCGAGCTGAGCCACTTTGTGTCTTAATATGTGATCTATTTAGCTTCCCAAATATTTTCATAAATAAATATATTTTTCTTTGGGTTATATAACCCTTCTCCATGAAATTCTGGTAATCGAATGGTCGGATTTGTTCCTTCCATTGTAAAATTTGTGGTACTACTTCTGCGCGGTGTAGATAACTGACTACTGATATATGAACTCGTACTTCCACTTGAATTTACATTTCTCCCTTGACCTATTGGACTCCTTATTCTACTAATTACTGGTTGTCCATAAGATTCTTTATTTCATGACGTTTCAGTCGCACATGGGGTTGTGGGTTCAACACTAATTCTGATCTGGATTGTAGTTCCTTCTTCTGTGTCGGACCCTTGACCTATGGTTTTTATGTCATATGTGGCATGCATGATTTCCTCAATATTCTCCATAGTATGGATATCCTCTACCTCTTCTTTATCACTTTCCAAGCCTTCCCTCTCGACTATTGCCTTCTTTTTCCTATTAAAATTATATTGGCAGGGTATTCCACTACGCACCATTCCCACTTTGTCCATTATTTCCTTTATGTTTTCTTCATCCATCATAATGGGGTCCGTCATTTAATTATTCTTACCTATATATAGATCCCTCTCCATGTCTCAGATCATTCTTATTTTTTCCCCCAGTCTTCCCATGTGCGCAAAGCTATTTAGTTGTTAGGATCCATTGTCATCACACCTTTATCATGCAACAAAATATTGATTGATTTATAGAGTTATCTAATATACCTTCCTATTGGACCATTCAATAACTCGTGCTCTATAGCAGTGTATGATTTTTCACTATTGACTGCAAGCTGGGTAATGAATCCTGCAATGATGTTGTCTAGCCAAAAATCGACTGCAGACATGAATTTGTTGTTGAATTTTTGTAGATGTGCAATATTTTCAGTAGTCCATTCTATTGGTCTTATCCATTTAGTTGGGTGAGTTTATTTTAATCTCATTATCCACTCATTAATCAAGTGTAGAAATTCATAGAAAAATGTCTCATGAAGATCAATGAATACTTACCTCTCCAAATATTGACGCAGTGTATACTTAGGGTTTCTATTGTCTTTTTGTGAAACTTTTAGCTTTTTTTTTGTCATCCATCGTTCAATATCCTACTTGGTTGGTTTCCATTGTCTGAACATCCCATTCTAATACTTCATTATCTTCACTATTCTTCTCAACAAGTCCCTTCCAATTTGTTCTTCTGGGTTTCAGCCAGCAACAGAACCATTTTTTGGAATGTTTTGAGATGACTTGGGTTCTACTTTAGGTTTACAAAAAAACCCTGCAAACCATTGACCCATATGAATACCAAAAGACAACACTAAGCAAAGAGTGCACAATGCAATCTCACCTGAGATGGCTTATGGGTGACTGCAGGACCCAGATGTCTGAAGTCTTGGAAGGGAGTCTTATGTGGGGATGAGAGAAATTCTTTCTACCTCAAAACACATCATATTTATTATTATATTACATAAACACATCATTATATCTTATATCAACCACTCAATAATTATTTGCATTCATTTAGGGTTTATTCTGCAATAATTATCTTGGTTACTTCATTGTGCGCTGCATTTTACTACTGACATATTAATCCATTCATCATAACTATACAATTTCAAGAAATAACATAATAATTACACACAGAGACACAAAATTTACAGTGGTTCACGCCCCTTGGGCTACATCCACAAATATTTGGTTTTCGTGTCTCTTTTATTATTCTGCATCAAGGTTACAATCTTGCGTGCATTACATTTCTTTCTCCCACTTGGCAATTCTATGGAATAACCCTCATAGGTTGTATACTTCGACTCATAGACTGACAAGATCGCAGTAGGATCCATAACCCGTGGCCTACGAACTTACCCTGGATTACAATTCTTGATCTAACATACCTTTGTTATTTGTAACTTTGATAGAGATAGACGTTCCTCTCACATTGCTTGGGGAGCGCTCGATGCCCCTACTCAAATTAATTTGAGATCATGCATTCAGAGAGCTGGATCTCTTGGATCTTCAATCTCGCTCTGATACCAACTTAGAATTAGGTGAAACAACACACAAGTGAGACTTCGTTCACAATCTATATTATTCAATGAAGACTGATTACATCATTATATAGAAAACAACTCTACTTGGTCGGTTACATCAAACCACATAAAACTAGAATCTACATTAAGTGAAGTATAGTTCAACTATGCAACTGACTCTTGCAATTGACTCTTTCTCCATTATTTCCAAGTTGTGTCACTACCATGTGTCTCTCCCAAGATTTCCTATCTTTTTACTTGTATGTTTTATGATTTATTATTCCAAGCTCTACCAGTGGGCACATGTTACATGTTTCCCATGCAAGTTGAACATACATGCAAGTCTTGGGGAAGGCATTCGTTCCACCTTCTGAGTAAAAAATAAGGGGATTAATTTCATCATTTTTGTATGTTAGGTATGCCAAGGTAGGTGTTAGTGTTGAGTGTGCATTAAGCTACCACAGTGTTGCTAGAGTTTGTAGTGATGAAGCTATGTGGAATTCATGATTGTGTTCATGGGTAATTACTAAGATTAAGAGGAATAAATTTACAAAAAAATTTCCTTGTTTTCCATTAGTAGATATTTTCCTAGCCAACCTATATTGAGCACTGAGGGGAAGTGTGATAGCTCGAGGGATTGTTTAGAAGTGAAATGGATCACATTCCTTTTTTTGTACATGGGTAAAGGGGGAAGAGAGGCTAGTGAGTGGGATGGTTGGGGTAAAAATGGTATAGGATGTTAATCCCTTGGTTCTATAATTGAAAATTGAGTTGGGTGAGGAAAACTAGAGCTCTAGTCAACGAATTAACTCTTTTATTTCATTAGCTAGCATTGGGGTGGCACCTACACAAGCTAGTACCTATGGTTGAGATGAAAAATGCTCCCATGAAACATCGTCAAATGAAACTCATAATAGATAAGTAATTTGTTCTGTAATTGTTAAATGATGATTTTTTATTACTACTATAAATGGGTAATATCTAGTCTTGTTTGGGAAGTATACAATGATGAAACTTAACATTGTTCCAAGAATAATTGTGGGTTGATCCTTATATGCATATCTTTTAAGGGTTGTTACAATGATTGTTGTGATGCATAGGACATGCTTATTCCTATATTCTATAAATTAAAGTTTAGTAAGGTCAATTGGCTCGAAATGGCCGTGTGGGTATCTCAAAAGAGGCCACAACCATGAAGGAAATATAATTAATGTAATAGGATATATTGTATATAAATTTTGTTGCAAATGTTCATGTATCAAATTTTATTATTCCACGAGTAAATAAAAAATTATGGTGTATGTGTTTAGATCATTAAATTCTTTCATGAATGAATATGTTATTTATAATGGATGAATATGTTATTGACAATGGACTTTACATTACTAATTGATATTTCTTTGTAAATTCTATGTCATAATTCTAATACAAGTTTAATTTGGATAACTTGTTATGTTATAACATAGTACCAAAGTAAATTGAATGGTTTATGGAGTTCCTTCTCACATCAATTGGTCTATAGATGGTTGGGTATGTTACAACAACATTACCTCACACTCACTACAAAATGTGGTATCTATAACCCTTGTTTGAACTATTTCAAACATAATTCATCAAAGTGAATAACACGACATTCTCCAAGTTATGTGTTCATTTAATCAMCYAAAAACATCCACATACATGCTAGCCTCTATGTCCGAAGACAATCACAAAGTAAGTGTAATGCTTACATGGTAGTTATCTCTTAGAAAGTGTAATGCTTACATGGTAGTTATCTCTTAGAAGTTTTGAGTTGATGGTAATGATCCATGAGATTTGAGAAGATCTACATACATGAGGTTTAAGGTGTGGAAAGATCTAGGATTGAAAAGATCTACATACAAAGATCAAGTAAGTAAAGGAGAAATTTTATGGTATATCCAATGGGCACAACTCATGAATTATCCTATTGGTCTTTCAAGCACAGGTCGCTACAAGTAAGGCCATATGTCACTTTATTTCCTCTTTCTCTGAAGTATAGTGGTATTGTTATTTATCTTTCTTGGATTTTAATGCGGGATTAAACATATCATAAAAGAAAAGAAAGAATCAACTATTAGAAGTGCCATGATCCTATAGATCTATCGTTGTGTGGAGTAAATATTTCTTCAAGCGATTTAAACTGTCATCTTGTGTTTGTTTGCTTTGCGATTAAATATTCAATCTGATATGCAATTAAAATCTGCCATTGAGGGTTACATTTATTTGCTACTTCAAACCTCTTATCGACATAGTTTTTCTGATCTTCCTTAATTTCCAATCCTGCAAGATTTTGTACTGCATCTTTTTATCTTGTGTCAAAGATCCTGCATCTTGCTGCATTTTAATTATTTCAAAGAACTCTATTTTGGTAGAAAATACCCATAAGATCCACGATCTCATCTTTCTTATCTAGCTCCAATTTTTCCTTCAAAAGGATCAGACGACACAAACCTTAATCAGAAATACCAATACCATGCCCTTCATCCGAATCAGCATCCGTTTCTTACAAAGATATTGTCGAAAGCTGCCTTGAAAATCTGCTTTGCCTGAAAGGCTCCGATGACCCACGCTCCAAAGATTCGTTCATCTTTGAATCCTAATCACAGAAAAACTTTCGGTAGATATTCACTTGACCTAGCAAGAGCTAAAGCATGAGGGAATTAAAAATATTTTCCAATTCTATGGATGGAGCATGCTACGAACCTCTCTCACTTGATTTACGCCCAACCTTTTGTGTCCAGTACTTTCCCTGTATCTGGTTATTATGGTATCTACTCCAATTCTGCAATTGAGTAGCCGCCTCTAGGATTCGGTGTTGTGACGACGCCTCATCTCCCCTTGCGCAGTGAATGGTGTTTCCTATGTGCATCCCAGCACAAAATTGTAGCTTGCAGATTACTACAACATCAATGGAGTGTACACCCTGGGAGGCATCTTTTATATTCCCAACAAAAAATCTTCTTTTGGATACATGCAAACTACTTTGTTGTTTGCGGATTACTGTGCTTGTCGGTGAGATCGTGTTCCAAAAGAGATGAACGTGCAGATTGACGAATGGCAGTAAGAGTGGTCCAAGGAATAATGTTGCAATTGAATGCCCGATTCAACACGTCGAACTTGACTCATCGCTGCAAGAAAGGTGTTGAAGTGTGTGCAGCGGTGGAACACAATGCAAATGCAGTGGAAATAGTGAACTCGATGGGATGAAAAAGACACCACTCATCTGCTGGAAAGAACACAACTCCATACACAGCTGAAAATAACAATGATCTAACCCTTCTTGCAGCAACGCATCGCACATTCAAAGATTGTCACCTTCGTTGTCAGCAAGGGATCATCACCTTTGTTGTCCTTCTCATACCCTCGATCATCACCAGATCAGAGGACGGGTGTCACAGTCATCAAACTCCTTTTGATAGCGCGTCCCTCCTCCTCCTCCTCCTCCTCCTCTGTTCACGACCATTATACCATCGGTAAGGAAAATGTGGATCTGTTCCTGAATCAAATCGAATCTGGAAGCTGGCGAACAACTGTACAAGCCTGTGTTTCTTGGTCTTCTGCGCTATGGGAAGCAGTTTCCATGTATGTTGCCTATGTACATAGATCGTTTGATCTGTTGGACTCGGTTGTGTTGACTAAGTGCTTGCCTTGACTAGGAGTAAAAACAAATTGATGCATGTTCGAGTTGGTTTGCAAAATCTCCATCTCTACATATGGAAGAAGCCATGCACCAAATCATCGAAGTGATGGTAATCTTTTTATCCCACATGCAATGATTTTTTATTATTACTTTTTTTATATTAAAATGTGTTAGAACCTATCTAAAGTTGAAGTGGAACCGGAGTTGTTGGGACAAAGATTTAACATGTTGGATGTGGTTTATTGTTGAAAAGTAAATGGTGAGATATTTATTTTTGGAAAGTATGGAGGATGGTGATCATTGGTACAAAATATATATTATTTTAAAGGATTGATGTTCCAGGCTATAAATGAAACTATGTTGAGGCATATCAAGGGCTAGATACATAGCCACTCTTAAAGCCATGTTGATTAACAAAACAAATTATGCAAAAATTTGGGGAAAATTTTCTCTCTCTTATAAAACTCAAAGAATACCAAAATCAATATCAAGACATTCAACCCAAAGAGGTATGTGTCGATGAGTGCTTCACACATTTTGATTTAAGTTTGAGAAGGGGAATATTTAGAAAAAATACAAAATAGATATGTGAGACATCTTTAATTTGGGTTGATTAACAATATAAATTATGCAAATATTTGGGTAAATTTTTCTCTTTCTCATAAAACTCAAAGAATATCAAAATCAATATCAAGACATTCAACCCAAAGAGGTATGAGGTATGTGTAGATGAGTGCTTCACACAATTTGATTTAAGTTTGAGAAGGAGAATATTTAGAAAAAATACAAAATAGATATGTGAGACATCTTTAATTTGTGTTGATTAACAACACAAATTATGCAAAAATTTGGGTAAATTTTTCTCTCTTATAAAACTCAAAGAATACCAAAATCAATATCGAGACATTCAACCCAAAGAGGTATGAGGTATGTGTCGATGAGTGCTTCACACAATTTGATTTAAGTTTGAGAAGGGAAATATTTAGAAAATATACAAAATAGATATGTGAGACATCTTTAAGGTGAATCTCACGTCCTATGGAAAGAATAATGTGCTGACCAATTAAGAATTCAACAGTTTTAACAACTATACCAGTATCATAATAATGTGGTCATAATGTGGTCATACATTCAAAGGAAATCACTTCAGTATCATAAGCTAAACAACACACAATAACATTGTACATGTCATAAAATGTATTGCTCGATCTTTTATTAATAGGGATTTGATACAAAAATCCATGAAATGAGAGGGATGGATTTTACAAGAGCACATACACATAAAAAGAAGCACATACTAAATCATAACGCAGGGGATGAATCTCTTGCAACCTGTAGGATTGAAAATCGGTCTACGTCTAAGGGGATCTTTGATCAAACAACTCGAGTATAAGATACTCTTAAATTACCCAAAGTACCAACTCGAAAAATGAGCTCCTTCTGTTGATTTATARATTCTCTTGTTTAAGAGAAAACCACTTGCTTGGACCAATACTACTTGAAAATTGATTTCATCTTGTTAGAATCTTGATACCACCTCTAATATTTTAACCACTTTCATCTTCTCAAYTGATTTTGTTTGTTTTAACTGGGTAAAAGTAAATTTTTACCCCCAAAGATGACGTGTTGGTGTTGTACAAGGTGTGTTCTATTTATTTGATTGAGCCTTCAGATGGGTCTTCTTAGTTGGCTCCATGAGGCCTTTGTATGCGGCGACGGGCCTGTTCAACCATTGAATAATTTGGGTTGTTGATTGGTTGAAAGGCCTCCAAACAACTTCCTCTCAAGCCCCACTGCTTGAAGGCACAAAGTATCAATGACCAAAGCTTTAAATCTCCTACCTTGAGCTGCTACCTAAAATCGATCAATTGATACAATTGTATGTTAGGTTGAATTCCCAAATTCCCTTATGATTTTGTGGTTGTGCTAATGATACCTGAGAAGGAAATTCCTTCCACAATGACGCATCGAACAACTTCTCCCCACATCTGTAGGCAGTATGGTTGATAATCCCCTCCTGTGAAAGAGGTTTGAACAACTGGATCATCCTCTTCTATATTGAGCATCATAATGGATGTATCAACATACACTAGACTATTTGCAAATTGGTTTTGCCTTGGTCTCCCTGTTCTTTTCTTATAGGAGCTTTTCATGTGTCTCATGAGACAGTTGATGGAGCGACGTGAATGGTCATCTCTAACTTGATCTATTAATATCTGAGGCACGTGTGAATGAGCACGTTGAGGAAATGATTGTTTTCCTCTAACGGTTGGAGGCATGGGAGAGAGGCATGTGAGGAATGATCGGTGAAGGATGGAAAACGTGATGTTAGATATCCTATTACATGTCACATATTTTCCAACCAATTTGGAAACCTGTCAGTGAATCCCCCCATTTGCCTAAAAAATTCTCTCGTATGCCCCTATTTGAATACATGCATCCTTTTCCTTATGGTTCGGAGCCCTTTGAAATTTGGAAAATGCACCAAATTTGGGTAACACCATACTAGCGTCAACATAGATCCATGGAGCCATGGCAGTTAGGGACTGGTCCATGTAGGCGCTGAAGTGTCTTCTGGGGCTTGGGATATATATGTATGGTTGAGTTCAATATGACAACCAAAAACTCTGGTGGGCCTTCTCCTCATAGGTGTCAATATATGATAAGCTCAAAAATATGCATCCCTCACTTTTCAGGTCTCTCTTAGCTTCATCGATGGATTGTTATGTTGGCTCTACGTGGCATTGTGTAAGGTACTAGATCTATTATAATAGCTGAAAAGGGAAATATTGCAGAGAATAACAACAAAAGAACACAATAGATGAAACTGCAACACCAAAATAATACCTTTATTGATAGAAAACAATGTTCACTTGCCTTTTCAAGGGGGAAACCTCCAGCAGAGCAGCGCTCTATTACAATAATTCTCAAGAAAAAACTTCTCATGCCCTTCACTTCTATTTATACTAAATCTATCAACCAAAAGAACAATCTAGAGGAAGATCTTCTAGAAGCGGAAGCTTTTATTAGGTCTTCTTACATTTGACTTATTCTTCCTTATTATTAGGTCTTCTTAATATTGGCCTGTATTATATGGAAAATATATTATTCTACCTACGTGAGGGGTTAGGGAGAGTAGGTCCCTAACATTCCCTCCCCCTTAAAAAAAAACCTTGTCCTCAAGGATTGAGATGAAGAAATTTCTGCAGAATGGTAGTCGGCACCCATGTGGCATCTGTTGGAGTTGTGTCCTTCCACTGTACTAATACTTCCTTGATGGTGCGCTAAAAGAGATTATGCTCGCGTTGGTCCAAGATGGCTTGTGGTTGCAACCAATTGAATCCTTCTTCATCCAAATCGGGAAGGATGGTTTGAGTTTGGCACTTAGTTCCAATCACCTTCTTTAAGCAGAAGACATGAAAAACATGATGGATCTTAGAATGAATAGGAAAAACTAACAGATAGGCCACCTGTCCCACGTGCTTGAGAACTATATAAGGACCATAAAATTTGGGCACCATTTTCTGACAATGTTCATCCTTGAGTGAAGTCTACTTATAAGGTTGCAGTCAAAGAAACACTCGGTCACCTTCAACAAACTGACATTCAAAGTGACCTTTATCTACTTGTTGCTTCATGTGATTCTGAGTCATGACCAAATTCTCTTTCAGGGTAAGGAGAATAGTCTCACGAACTATAAGAGTTTGGTCAATCGTGTGGACCTTCGAGACACCGGGCATGTATGAGAGAAATGAAGGTGACTTTTGTCCATATATTGCTTCAAAAGGAGCCATGCAAGTAGATGTATGGTATGAAGTGTTGCACCACCATTCAATTAGTGGTAACCATTGAGCCCATTGATTTTTTCTTTCAGATGCAAAACACCTCAAATATATTTCCGAACACTTGTTGACAACTTCAGTTTGACCATCAGTCTGGGGATGATAGGCAATGTTGAGATGCAATTGGGTGCCCTGAAGCTTGAACAGTTCTTTCCAAAAATTGTTGGTGAAAGTTGGATCTCAATAAAAAAAAGAAGAATGAGGCATGCCATGAAGCTTGAAGACATGATCCGTGGAAATTTGAGCCACAGTGGAGGCAGTAAATGGGTGTTGAAGAGCATAGAAATGAGCATACATGGAAATATGATCAACTACCACCATGATGACTGACTTACTTCCCAATTTAGGTAATCCAACAATCAAATCCATAGATATATCAATCCAAATAGAGGGTGGAATTGGAAGAAGTTGTAGTGTGCCAGGAGCTTTCATTGTTTCTCCCTTGTTGCGTTGAGAAATATCGCATTCTTCCACAAAAGTGATAATGTTCTATTTCATACCATCCCAGAAAAAAGGAATGTTTGACCCGATCATAGGTTTTGGAAAACCCTAAGTGCCCATCTGTGGGGGCATCATGAAGCTCATAAAGCATCATGGATTTAATAAGTTGTGACTATTTACTTAAATACAGATGACCTAGTACTAGGACAGATAATTCCTGCGGTAAGCATTCTTGAACATTTTTCTTAATTTCATTTTTCTAGGTAAAAGGATGACGACAGGGAAGAACATTGGGAGGAAGGATGTTGGGGATGAGGGGAATGGAATGATCATGAACACCACAGGAAGGAGGAAATCCCTAGAGAGTGGAAAAAACAACTTGATGTTTGGAGAGGATGGATTGAAGATCACGAGTCATAGAGGGTGTCTTAGTGTCATGAATGGAATGGAGTTGTGAAATAATGTAGGAATGACCTTTTTCGAGGAGATTCTCCATGAAATGGGAACTCATGATCTCAGGGGAACCTGTTGTGATGCCTTGGAACTTATACTATTGTCCCTCTTGGTTTAATTGCATGGTTAATTCCTTAAATTCCATGAGAATGGAGCCTAAAGTCCTTATCCATTCAACACCCAACACAATTTCACAACCACCCATGTCGATAGAAAACATATGATATTTCACGTGGTACTTGTTGGACACACCGACCACACTTATGGGGGGGGGGGG
>JZKD02S1207591.1:0-12518 GCA_000966675.3 Picea glauca | reverse complement strand
ACCCTGCCGCAACCTACTAGCACTCCCATTGTGGCTCGAACTATAGGTTAATGACTACCTAGTTCGAGAAGACCCACGATTCCGTGAGGGAAGACTGTGACAGTCGCTCACGATGATTCTAAGGGGCACACAATAAAGCAGGGTCCTTATTACTTAGAGGCCCTTAGTCTCCCACAAGATCACCTGATGGAGTATTGACTCTAGGGATTTGATGTCTACCAAATTCATTCAAGAGGCGAGTGGCACCCTTCAAGCACGTAGTGCATCTTGAAGTGCACGTCGCGCAAAGAAAACGAAAAGAGGCGAGTGGCACCCTTGGAGCATGTAGTGCGTCCTGAAGGGCACGTCATGATTTTAACTATGGTAAGTTAATAAACCTAGTGCCTAGAAAACTATGCCTCCTTAGGACTTGGTCGGCCTTAAAATGAATGACGTGATAAGTAAAGTTTAATAACAATTGTTTCCCTTAAAAACTGTCGCCAAGCCTAGTGAATTGAAAACCTAGGTCTAAGTAGAACCTTTGAACAAAAAAAAACTAATTACACATGTAACAAGAAGGGGGTAAAGAAAATTCAAGCGTTAACAATTAAAGTGGAAATTTTATTAAAGGTTTAATTAATAAAAGGGGTATTTGGTTATTTTTCTCTAAACCTACTAATTCTAAACTTAGTTATAAAAAGGGGAAACTTTAAGAAAAAGGGAAACTTAAAGAAAAGAGGGAAACCTAAGGAAAAGGGGAAACTTAAAAGAGAAAGGGGAATGTCTAACTTAGTAAGAAATCTAGCCTATGGAACTTTCTATTTATGAACTCAACTAGGAATTAAGTAAGGCATAAGTCATTTAAGAATTGTAAGGGAATAATGGGACACCGAGGAGCGTTTTTAGGAACGCTTTTAGGTGGATGAGGGAAATAAAAAAATTTAATTAATTAATAAATTGTTTTTCTGGTGCAACTAGGGGATCGGGCGATGTGTATGGGGGAGGTTTTTCTTAATTAAATAAATGAAAAAGAATCTAATGAGGGTTTGAGAAACTAATGACTAACAAAATCTATAAAAGGGATGGCGGAGGAGGAGTATGGATCACATTTGGCTTGCGTAATGTTACGTTGTTAAAATTTATCTTGACTGAACTTTCTCTTGTGGGAGTTGGGATAACCAGCTCGTGTAGCAAGTGGTAGCTCGACCTTGCGAGGCAAGATGGGTGCTAGCATTATCTGGTATCGTGTGTGTGGCCCCTTTGTGGCTCGGGGGGCTCATGGGGAAGAAGAGTACCCCTAGCATTGGCTGGGAGGTACCGGTGAGGTCTCATCAGTCGACAGGCAAGATCTGGACGGAGCAAATGCGCGGGAGGACATATTCACCTCGTCGTCATCGGTAAAGGTACGTCTGTTAAAGTTGTTACTTGTAATAAAATTTAAATTTACACTTGTTTATTTTATTGTATTTGGAAGACGATTTCATTTCCATGAGCTTTCCTTGCACATGTATCTCTTGTCTGTGTTTATTTTATTCCTTGATTGTGTTTTTTCATTATTTGTTCTCCAAAGAGAAGTTCTAGATGCATATTGTGTTTTTATCTTTTGTTATTTTATCCTTTAAGTTATTAGTCTTTGTTTGAGTAGTCAGCCAGGAGCTGAATCGACCGTCTTTCACTCTGGTGTTAAAGACTTAGATTCAAATTCCCTTATTTCTTGTGCATAGGTAATAAGTGTAAAATCATTTCTCTTCCCAGCAAGGAATTCTCCCCTAGGCATTTACTCCCTCCTTAGCGTCTGCGATTATTGTGATTTATTCTCCACAAACTCGTGCTTCCACACAATGATTTGGGGATGTCTCTCCAATTCACCAAACATTTTATTTCTCTGTGATTAATGATGTTTTTACTCTTTGCAAATCCGTTTCAATTTTCTTAGCAAATCCATCTCTTGTACAACGAAAATACCTCTTCATCTACTCCTGCGATTGGTTTATTCTTGCAACAAATTTTATGTTGCAAACGATTTAATTCTTGCTGCGATTTTCTTGCTGCTTTTCGTTTTTCTTCCTAGAGGTTGTCTCCATTTTTCTCATGGAAGAATGAGCACAGGCTCCCGACCTTACTTTATGTACACCTTGATTTGCCATTAAATTTGGGCAGCGAATGCTTTCCCACCTAGAAGCTATTTGTGTTTTTTCTAACCCGGTTACAGTTAGTCTCCTTAGAATGCCTATCACTATTTCATTGTTCTTATGGCAGTGTATTTTTATTCCCAGTTAACCTTATGTTTATTCTTCTTGTTATTTCCTATAGAACTTAAGTTGATTTCTTATAGAACGTGCCAATCCCTTAACTCTTAATGTATTTTAAGTTGATTTCTTATAGGCACAATGTATTTTAAATGTTAGTTGATGGTTTTATAACAACGCCATAAACGATAGAGTAAATTTATGGTTTGAACAACATAGGATTCATAGTTGGCACTGACCAATTGTGTGTTGACTATAATCCCAATAGTTTTCATTTTTGTATAATTTAGTAGTTAAATTTTATTACAGCGTCCATGATCTACAATGTCCTTGCCGTAGTTAATGTTATTTACATGCAACTATGTTATTGATTTAAATGTTGAACAGAGCGATATCGATATTAGAAACAATTAATAACTAGGAACAATTATTAATTAGAAACAATTAATAATTAATAATACTTAGCGATATCGATATTGATTACAGGTTCGTCTTTCATGATTACTTCTTTTTAATTTGTCACATAAAATTTTCATTTAGTTCATAGTCGATTGGACAACATCTCTATATCTTGTTGTGTTGCTTGGGAATTCTTAGAATCGTTTTAGATAATGGACTTGATTGTATGTCTACATTGGGATATCTTGCAACAGCTGTGGGTATTGTAATTATTTCTAGCAAGTCCGGTCTCTGTCTATATTGTATTTGTAAGAATTGAGACACGTGTTATGATATATGTTAAATCCAATATGTAGAATAGGAATAATAATATTCTAAATAAAAACAGGTTGTTACCATCCTTAACCGTTAAACTCTATTACTATATTTCGGTGCTAGGCGGTTATAATAATATGGAGTGCATCTTAATTGTGAGTGATTTAACGTTTGATCCAGGCTATGCCTTAAATGTTGTATGTCGTAACCCCGTAGTCGAGTTGAAATTATATGCCCTTTACCTGCTATCTCAATGCAATGGTGACAGGAAAATTAAAAATGTGTAGTTAGTGGAATATAATTGGTTACATGCAATTCAGAACCTTCACAGGCACAACAAGGCTCACTATGTGTAAAAAAAGAGACTGTACAATGAGGAAATTATATATGATAGTCAATGATTTTTAATGGACAACGATTTCTTTGGCTAGCTATTATATAACTAACAGATAATGGTGTGGCAGTGAATTAAATTATGGCAGCGATTTAATTAAGGACAACATTGGTGAATTGAATGGAATAAATGGTTGTTGTGGTCTGAATTGGTAGTTTTAAATATTTTGAAATTATCCCATTATAATAGCTTAATTTGCTTTCACAACGGTTTATTGACTTAATGATGCTTATGATGATCACTTGTTATAACAATTTTAATCGTTCTTGCAACAATTAATCTTTTTAATTATGATTATTGAGATTTTTCTGTTATAATAGCTTTAATTGATTTTACAACAATTTTATTGATTGATGATGATTAAGGTGATTACCTCTTATAACAATTTTAATCGTCCTTACAACAATTGAATCATTTTAATCATGATTATTGAGATTATTTCGTTAAAATAATATAATTGTTTCTGCAACAATTTTTATAGTTTTAATTGCGATTATTGCAATTATTGTAACCTAGTTTAGCGCTTGTGGTTCGGTTACACTTTAGTGTGGCTAATCATAATGTCGCACCAACAAGAACTTTTTAAACAAATGACACATTAATCTTGTATAATATTTTAAACTACCTTAGCAGGAATGGTATGGGTACACACTGGTATAACTAAAAGTAAATGGTGCAACGACACTAATTTGAAAAATGGTTGATATTTCGTACAATTAAGTTAGCCTATATTAGTGCTTTTGGTAGGGTTACACACTAGTTTGTGTGTTATAAATACTCACCAATATGACATTTTGGTTTACGCACACACAACAAAATGCCTAAACCTCCAATTGGTTGGATGATGGTTTCAAATTATTTATGTTTGTGCTTGGGTTCCTAGTGTGCTTGTCGCAATGCGGCGACATGATTCATTAAGATAGGATCCTTTTGCGCATGGTCGATAAGCGAATATGATAACTTGGCTTGGGTCATGAGCCTCCAGACGAGGAATATATTGTTCATTGTAATTGATGTTGTACATTGTTATGTAACGTTTTAAGGTGATTGGTTCCTTGCTCGTCGTAAGTGTTCTAGTCACTTGTGTCATTGATGCTAGTTGCGTTGGGTTGATTTTGATGTTGTCAGTAAGGGTGGTCATTTTGTTTTGTCTAATTAATTATCACATGTTTTTTCCAGTTGCATGAGGTGCTAGTATGATGGGTCATTGTTGTATGTTGCCTAATTTGCATGCGTTGTATTCGTCGTCAAGTTGTGTTGATTAATTGTTGTCATTGTTACTTTCCTGTTTAAAAAAAAAAATTGCACTTGCTTTGCATCGCATGTAGTCGTAACGAAGGGGGTCGTTACATATGGTATCAGAGCGGGTTCGACTCGCGACTTGGGATCACTATGGCTTCCGTTGATTAGATATTTGTTTATAATGTTGCTAATTAAATTGATTTGTATTCATGCAGGTAATCATGGTTAGAGGACATTGCGAAGGAAGACAATGAGGTGCTAGGGGAGGAGGCACAACGCCCTCAGTAGCATCCATGCCAGAGGGGTCTAACCTCTAGGGAGACGAACATGTTTTTGGGCAGGAACAGATAATTTTGGGTGAGGTGGTTGGGCTGATGAGGTCATTTCAGAGGATGTCTGAGGCATTGATCAACCATTTGGAGAGAGATGAGGCCAGGGCACTGACACCTCCTAAGGGTCCATCACGCACTTGGGTCGATACTGGTAGCATTCACCGTGAAGTCTAGAAGGTCAAATTCCCAAGTTCTTTGGTGCCTCGAACGATGTAATTGTCGAGGCATGGTTGGAGAATATGGCGATGTGATTTTCACTTCGCGAATATACATGGCGGTCTTTCAACTGAAGGGGAGCACTCTCCTATGGTGGAAGATGCTCCTTCCACAATTGAACATGGCCTTTGAAGATGTGTCATGGGAACTGTTCGAGGAACGGTTCCGGGAGAGGTATTTGTCAAAGGAATTCATTGAGCGTCAGCTCAGTGAGTTCAACACCTTGAGACAGGGCGAGCGTACGGTGCCCAATTACAAGGCCCATTTTATGGAGCTTCTTCAGTATGCTCTACCCCTGAATACCGAGAAAATTAAGGACAACATGTTTGTGTTTGGCCTTAATGTCAGTATTCGTGAAAATGTTAGTATTATGATGCCTCAAACCTTGCATGATGTTGTCCAAAAGGCCCTCATAACAGAGGAGGATCTTATCAGTGGGGGTCAGAGCAGGACTCCAATAGGACAGGTGTCATCTGGTGCACAACAACATCAGACACCAGCTAATCATTCACTAGGATACTGTGGTTTCCAGAGAGGATCCACTTTCACTACACCTCGACGACCAATGCCTTAGCAGCGGACTCCTTATAGAGCACCACAACAACGTCGACCGCAACAAAAATAGTTTAGGGTTGTTCAGCAGAATAGACCAGGGTTCTAGGTCGGTGGGTCATCATCTTCTGCTTCGGGTACCAGGAGTACTGGACTGAAGAAATGGTTTTGGACATGTGGGGAGCCACACTACCAGCGTGACTTTCCAGTGGAGAGGACTAGAGAGTTTGGATCATTCAGACCCACTATTGTGGGATATTTGGGCAAGGCCCATCGGATCCATGCAACAATGAATAACCGCCAGGCAAAGCACTAGTCTATCGTGCTCGATACGTCAGGTATCGTCATTGACTATACCCTTAGCATTTTGATAGATCCAGGTGCTACCGAGAGTTTTATTTCTAGTGCAACACTAAAAAGAATTAAGGTAAAGGCAGTCAAACAGGATGAGCTTAGCTTTGTAGAAATGGCTTTGGGATCCAAACAAAAGGTTGGAGGGAAGGTTACAGGATGTAGCCTTAATCTGGGAGATTTTTTCACCAAGGGAAACCTGTACTTCATGATCTTAGGATCTTATGACATTGTGATCAGTATGAACTGGTTGGAATCGCATGAGGCGATACTCAACTGTAATATGAAACGATTGAGCTTGGTCGATGATGAGGGACAAATACGTGTGATTGTAGGTCGGAACCATGGAGTTTCCCTAAGGTTCATATCTTCCTTGCAGCTACGAAAGAGCACGCGTAAGGGATGTAATATTTATGCGATCCTTGCGTTAAACGAGAAGGGAGTAGCGAAATGTCTAGAAAACCTTTCGGTGGTGCGAGAATTTGCGGAAGTCTTCCCTGAGGAGTTACCTGCAATGTCGCGTGAGAGGGAATTGGAATTTACCATAGACCTAAAACTGGGGACTGAACCGATAGTAAGAACGCCTTATCAGATGTCGACCCCGGAGTTACAAGAGTTGAAAATGCAACTAAAGGAGTTTTTGGACCTAGGACTTATACATCCAAAAGTGTCACCATGGGGTGCGCCTGTTATCTTCATACGGAAGAAGGATGGGTTGTGGAGACTTTGCATTGACTATCATGAATTGAACAAAGCAACGATCAAGAATCAATATTCGTTTCCAAGGATTGATGATCTGTTTGATCAGATGAAGGCTGCGACGATGNGTTGCGTTGGGTTGATTTTGATGTTGTCAGTAAGGGTGGTCATTTTGTTTTGTCTAATTAATTATCACATGTTTTTTCCAGTTGCATGAGGTGCTAGTATGATGGGTCATTGTTGTATGTTGCCTAATTTGCATGCGTTGTATTCGTCGTCAAGTTGTGTTGATTAATTGTTGTCATTGTTACTTTCCTGTTTAAAAAAAAAAATTGCACTTGCTTTGCATCGCATGTAGTCGTAACGAAGGGGGTCGTTACATATGGTATCAGAGCGGGTTCGACTCGCGACTTGGGATCACTATGGCTTCCGTTGATTAGATATTTGTTTATAATGTTGCTAATTAAATTGATTTGTATTCATGCAGGTAATCATGGTTAGAGGACATTGCGAAGGAAGACAATGAGGTGCTAGGGGAGGAGGCACAACGCCCTCAGTAGCATCCATGCCAGAGGGGTCTAACCTCTAGGGAGACGAACATGTTTTTGGGCAGGAACAGATAATTTTGGGTGAGGTGGTTGGGCTGATGAGGTCATTTCAGAGGATGTCTGAGGCATTGATCAACCATTTGGAGAGAGATGAGGCCAGGGCACTGACACCTCCTAAGGGTCCATCACGCACTTGGGTCGATACTGGTAGCATTCACCGTGAAGTCTAGAAGGTCAAATTCCCAAGTTCTTTGGTGCCTCGAACGATGTAATTGTCGAGGCATGGTTGGAGAATATGGCGATGTGATTTTCACTTCGCGAATATACATGGCGGTCTTTCAACTGAAGGGGAGCACTCTCCTATGGTGGAAGATGCTCCTTCCACAATTGAACATGGCCTTTGAAGATGTGTCATGGGAACTGTTCGAGGAACGGTTCCGGGAGAGGTATTTGTCAAAGGAATTCATTGAGCGTCAGCTCAGTGAGTTCAACACCTTGAGACAGGGCGAGCGTACGGTGCCCAATTACAAGGCCCATTTTATGGAGCTTCTTCAGTATGCTCTACCCCTGAATACCGAGAAAATTAAGGACAACATGTTTGTGTTTGGCCTTAATGTCAGTATTCGTGAAAATGTTAGTATTATGATGCCTCAAACCTTGCATGATGTTGTCCAAAAGGCCCTCATAACAGAGGAGGATCTTATCAGTGGGGGTCAGAGCAGGACTCCAATAGGACAGGTGTCATCTGGTGCACAACAACATCAGACACCAGCTAAGCATTCACTAGGATATTGTGGTTTCCAGAGAGGATCCACTTTCACTACACCTCGACGACCAATGCATTAGCAACGGACTCTTTACAGAGCACCACAACAACGTAGACCGCAACAAAAATAGTTTAGGGTTGTTCAGCAGAACAGACCAGGGTTCCAGGTCGGTGGGTCGTCATCTTCTGCTTCGGGTACCAGGAGTACTGGACTGAAGAAATGGTTTTGGACATGTGGGGAGCCACATTACCAGCGTGACTTTCCAGTGGAGAGGACTAGAGAGTTTGGATCATTCAGACCCACTATTGTGGGATATTTGGGCAAGGCCCAACGGATCCATGCAATGGTGAATAACCGCCAGGCAAAGCACTAGTCTATCGTGCTCGATACGTCAGGTATCATCGTTGACTATACCCTTATCATTTTGATAGATCCAGGTGCTACCGAGAGTTTTATTTCTAGTGAAACACTAAAAAGAATTAAGGTAAAGGCAGTCAAACAGGACGAGCTTAGCTTTGTAGAAATGGCTTCGGGATCCAAACAGAAGGTTGGAGGGAAGGTTACAAGATGTAGCCTTAATCTGGGAGATTTTTTCACCAAGGGCAACCTGTACGTCATGATCTTAGGATCTTATGACATTGTGATCAGTATGAACTGGTTGGAATCGCATGAGGCGATACTCAACTGTAATATGAAACGATTGAGATTGGTCGATGATGAGGGACAAATACGTGTGATTGTGGGTCGGAACCATGGAGTTTCCCTAAGGTTCATATCTTCCTTGCAGCTACGAAAGAGCATGCGTAAGGGATGTAAGCTTTATGCGATCCTTGCGTTAAACGAGAAGGGAGTAGCGAAATGTCTAGAAAACCTTTCGGTGGTGTGAGAATTTGCGGAAGTCTTCCCTGAGGAGTTACCTGCAATGTCGCGTGAGAGGGAATTGGAATTTACCATAGACCTAAAACTGGGGACTGAATCGATAGTAAGAACGCCTTATCAGATGTCGACCCCGGAGTTACAAGAGTTGAAAATGCAACTGAAGGAGTTTTTTGACCTAGGACTTATACATCCAAAAGTGTCACCATGGGGTGCGCCTGTTATCTTCATACGAAAGAAGGATGGGTTGTGGAGACTTTGCATTGACTATCATGAATTGAACAAAGAAACGATCAAGAATCAATATTCGTTTCCAAGGATTGATGATCTGTTTGATCAGATGAAGGGTGCGACGGTGTTTTCAAAGATCGACTTGAGATCAGGGCATCACCAGTTACGGATCAAAGAGGATGACATCCCTAAGACCGCCTTTAAGATGGGGTTTGGACATTATGAGTTTACTGTTTTGCCTTTTGGATTGACAAATTCCCCTGGGGTATTTATGATCTTGATGAACGGGGTGTTCCGCGAATACTTGGACAAGTTTCTCCAAGTATTCATTGACGATATTTTGATTTACTCTCAGACGATGGAGGAGCATGACGAGAACTTGTGCATGGTACTACATTGTCTACGAGAGAACAAATTGTATGGAAAACTGTCTAAATGCTCATTTTATCAATCGAATATTCACTACTTAGGGCATGTCATTTTCGACAAAGGTATCGTTGTGGATCTAGCCAAGGTTGATGCTATTATGGAATGGCCTACGCTGAAGAATGTCCCTAAAGTGCGTAGCTTCATGGGTTTAGCGGGATACTATTGATGGTTCATCGAGGGTTTTTTGAAGATAGAAAATTCGATCACGGAATTGTAGAAGAAGAACAAGAAGTTTGTTTGGACCAATAAATGCGCGGAGGCATTTCAGAGGCTGAAGGAGTTGTTGACGAAAACACCAATACTAGAGGTCCCTGACATGGACACATACTTCCTGGTATGCACTGACGCATCCAAGGAAGTCTTAGGCAGAGTCTTGATGCAAGACGATCGAGTGATTGCTTACATGTCGAGAAAGTTGAGAAGGCATGAGGAGAACTATGCAATGCACGATTTGGAGTTGTTAGCCATTGTTTATGCCTTGAGAGTATGGAGACACTACCTTATCGGATGGAAATTTGAACTAAAACCATACCACTGTGGACTACAACACATCTTTATGCAAAGCGACTTGAACACGCGACAATGACATTGCTCAGAATTGCCTAGTGAGTACAATTTCGAGATTACTTAAATAAAAGGAACAATGAACAGAGTGGCAGATGCGTTGAGTCAGAGACCACACATATTTTCGGTGATGCCTCTTTAGACAAATATACGTGAAAATATCCTAACTTTACAACTTGACGATGACTGGTACAAAGAGGTCAAGGATTTTATCGGATAAAACACAATAATGGTACCAAATTTTGAGGGATTTACTGTGGACAACGACAGATTTTTGATATTTAAAAGTTGAATTTATGTACCACCCAACGACAATTTGAGTAGTTTGATCCTAAATGAAGCTTATAGAGCAATGTACATGGCTCATCCCGGAGTCAAGAAAATGAGAGAAGACCTTAAGCCCTTATTCTTTTGAAAATGAATGAAGGAGGACATAGTCAACTACGTGGCAATATTTATAGAATGTCAGCAGGTGAAGGCTGAACATAGACATCCGTCAGGATTACTACAACCAAATGCTATTCCAAAATCAAAATAGGAGGTCATTTCGATGGATTTCATTGTTGGACTACCACTGACAACAAGGAGACATGACTCGATTTTTGTGGTAGTCGACACTCTGACGAAGAGTGCTCATTTTATTCCTGTGCATACGATGTATCAGGCACTTGACATAGATAGAGTTTTCATCAGTGAGATTGTGAGGTTGCATGGCATGCTTAAGAGGATTATATCCGATAGAGGATCAGTGTTTACAGGACGATTTTGGACTAGTTTCCAAGAGGCCTTGGGAACCCAACTTAACTTTAGTACCGCATATCACCCGGAGACAGACAGGCAAACCGAAAGAACAAACCAAATCTTGGAGGACATCTTGTGTATATATGTGATGGACCAACAAAAGCATTGGGAAGAATTCTTGCCACTGGTAGAATTCGCATATAACAACAGTTATCAAAGCACCATTAAGATGATGCCTTTCGATTTTCTTTACGGGCGACTGTGTTAGATGCCTTTGAGTTGGGATCGAATTGAGGATAGGGTCCTCGTGGGACCAAAAGAAATACAAGAAATGGAATATCAAATGAAAACAATAAGACAAAGGATCAAAGAAGCGCAGGATCGACAGAAGAGTTATGCCAATGTCCATCGTGTCGACCGTAGTTACGAAGTTGGTGATCGAGTCTTCTTGCGGGTGAAACCGCATAAGAGTTCAATCAAGTTTGGAAAGGGTGATAAACTCTCTCCTAGGTTCGTGGGACCCTTCGAGATTTTGGAAAGGAAGGGGCCCATGGCCTATCGACTAGCCTTCCTTGATTCTTTGAGGTGTATGCACGATGTTTTTCACGTATCTGTTTTGAGACATTATGTTAGTGATCCTACACATGTTATTGACATGAGTTCCTTGCAGGTATCAGATGAGGGAGAACTGATGACGGAGCCAGTACACATTCTGGACCATCACATTCGACAACTACAATGTTGAACAGTATATCAGGTCAAGGTACAATGGGACAACTATAGTCCACAGTCGAAGACCTGGGAGGATGCTTATGATATACGTCAGCAGTTTCCATTTTTTTTGATAGATATACTTATGATACTATGATACACTTTACTTCGACACTTATATACTGTGAAACTTTGGGACAGAATTTAAAACAAGATGGGGTATATGTAACATCCCACTCTTGCACGCACTGAGTGGACTTATTCTTTGAGGACACTTGCGTGCAAGTGATCTGGTTCTTCATATGCTTGGTTGATTTGATTATGATTATGAGATATTGTGGATTTGATCATACGTTACTTTTGTTGTATTTAAATAGATAGGTGTTATTGACTGGGTTCTCCTGAGTGTGCAGGACTCTAGACGTTGAGGATGCCGAGGCATCGATGAAACCCCTTGAACTTCGGATCGAGTCAGGGAGTGGACTGTTAGGGTTTGAATGTTGTTTATGTGACATATGTACATATGATTAGATATTATGATTTTGATTGTTATTGCTGACATCATTTGTTGATGGATACAGGCTGACGATAGCTTGCTGACTAGACTCACATTTGGACTAAAGGGGTCACGCAAGACAACTAGAGACATTGAGGGAGAGGTGGGGCAGCAACCCTGCCACAGCCTACTACCACTCCTGCTGTGGCTCGAACTGTAGGTTAACAATTACCTATTTCGATAAGACCCATTGTGTCGTGAGGGAATATTGTGACAATTTCTCACCATGATTCTAAGGGGCATGCAATAAGGAAAGGTCCTTATTCTTTAGAGGCCCTTAGTCTCCCACAAGATCACATGACAAATTATTGACTCCAAGTGTTTGATGTCTACCAAATTTAGTCAAGAGGCGAGTGGCACCCTTGGA
>JZKD02S1207569.1:0-12518 GCA_000966675.3 Picea glauca | reverse complement strand
CCTGGTTCTGATGCTAATTGTTGTTGCCATTGTGCCTTGATGTTTCCTTCCTGCTTCCTGCTACTAGATCAACCCTGTCACAAACAGGAAAATAACTGCCCAAAACTACTGTCCTCCCTGCCAACTAGGAAAACTACCTAGCTCCGGGATATCTACGGATATCCTGGCCCTCCGTACCCAAAACCTCCAGCAACTCAGTGCCTCCCCTGATCAAAAGCCATAGCCTCAAAACTCTGTGCTCCCAGTAAGTCCAAAAGTCCACAAAATACAGCAGTGCACAGAAACTTGTTGCTCACAGCAACACACCACTGTCTAGAGGCTCTCTGCTCATGGCCAAACATCACCATCCAGAGGCTCTCTGCTCATAAAAAAATACCATAGTCACCGCCAATACAGTCAGCTCAGCAAATACAGCCTGTAGCATCCATCCCCTCTGAATGGTGCGCACATCCCCCTCTTCCCGTCCCTTATTCCTCCCGGATGACTCATGCAGTTACTCCTCCAACCACCCTGCGTCCTCTGTCCTTCGTCATGAGTTAATGTTTTATCTCCTCGGGATCCATGGCTATCCCTCTCTGCATACGCCACCATTTTTATATCATTTTTCATTGATATATTAATTTTATTTCACAGGTCATTAAATGTGATCTGTAATTTGAATTATTACTCAGTTAACCATAATTAATTTTACTTTATAAGATTTAAGCATGTATCCAATTAGGGTCGTTACATACACCCACCCTTCAAGAAACTTCGTCCTGAATTTTAAGGTATCTGATGGTACAAAGGAAAAGGGTATGGTTCACACATTCACAATAAGTAACCGACAATATCAGTAAGTCAAGAAAAATCATACATACTAGTGTATATGCACAAGAAATGCATGTGTAGCTAGTACATGCAAGTCTTGTGCATGTACTAATAATCAAACCGTCATCCTTTAGTAATTTATATATGCATTCAATCCAATCAGCAATACTAGTCTTTATAAAAGACAACAATCAATTAATTGCGTGAGAAATTGTTTTAATTACAATTGTCTGGTTTATTAATTTATTTTTAAACAACTGTGGTTTAGTTACATAATAATGAATATTCATATATAGACATTTTTCTTCATCAAATCCCACCACAAGACAGATCCCCATATAGTCTCAACTATTCTACTCATCCTTCCTCCCTAACCTACTTCCAACTCCATTCCTATCTGTCCTCTGCTAGNCAATTAATTATGTGAGAAATTGTTTTAATTACAATTGTCTGGTTCAATAATTTATTTTAAACAACTGTGGTTTAGTTATATAATAATGAATATTCATATATACACATTTTTTTTTCATCAAGTCCCACCACAAGACAAATCTCCATATAGTCTCAACTATTCTACTCATCCTTCCTCCCTAACCTACTTCCAACTCCATTCCTATCCGTCCTCTGCTAGACTATCTTGGAGCGTTAGCTATACTGACCTAACTCCAAATAGAACCCGTAAGTGGAAGTGTCGCTATCTCGACCAAGCTTCCCTAGAAGGAAACTGACAGTCCTCATCACACATCTTGGGGAGCGTGAACCAGCACTGTCCTCCCAGGACTTCAGGTTTCGGAGGATACACGGTGGGAAATACCTCCACCCCTCCTAACAGAATTAGGGTCAACACCCTACAATGGAGGATACACGGTGGGAAATGCCTCCACCCCTCCTAAAAGAATTAGGGTCAACACCCTACAATGGAGGATACACGGTGGGAAATGCCTCCACCCCTCCTAACAGAATTAGGGTCAACACCCTACAATGGAACATACAGGGGCACTGTGTTGCTGGAGGTTTTGTCATCGTTTATTCGGTTTTGGGCAGTGTTAGTACCAAAATCATACCATAATCATGCACTAGTCCACATATCACAGCAATGCATCCAAATCAATATAATTTCACACACATTATTCATACCATAATGTTTTCCAGTTAGTGGTCTTGATATCCACTCTCATCATCATTATCACTTGGCTATTTCATAGCCCATAACCTGCAGATTAGTCTGCAACACAAACTCATATTTTTCTATGCATTATCATCATATAATTGCATACTTTCATCATTTCAATTYGGTATCCCCATACCAATACATTAACATCAAAGTTTTCCAATTTGAATTAGATTTCACAATATCCCATAATTCATACTCTTTACACATTCACAAGATTATCATTTACCAAAATAGATTCCATCGCATCCAACATCATTCTAATGGTATTCAAACATTCAACAATTTCTCTTTCTCACAATATGTCGCATCATATGCATCATCATCAAATAGCATTTAAACATTCATAAATTTTCATTCACCTAATAGATCGCATTACATGCATCATCATCAATAACACTTAATCATTCATTATTGTTCATAAGTTTAAAGTTTAGATATATCACTTAACAGTTTCACTGTGACTAGGAAATAAAGTNTAATCATAGTTTTTCTCTCAATGGGGAAAATATCGATTTGATGAGGAGGATATGATAGGTTGTATTTTCCTTAATTTTGAGATTATAAGTTATAAAATTCTTTTGGATCTACTCTATCTTTTTCCAGGATTCTTGAGAGATAATGCATCACCAAACATCACATCCATATAAGAAAACATGATTGAAAAGAGTGTCAAAGAGTAAATTTTTCTTATCCCATAGCCAAAGTTCTGCTAATTTACAATTAAATTTTCAAGCCCATAATAAGCTTTCCACCCTCCATTTATCCTTTTCTCAATGGTTCCAATTGATCTTGTGATGAATATCAATTCCAATATAATTGTATGAAGGAAGTTCCTTAAAGATATTGTTGTCATATAAAAAATTATCGTAGGTAATGTTGTTGTATTTAATGAACATAACCTTTGTTTTGTTAGTTTTCACAACCATACCTGTACTAGAGAATAAATCATTGAGGATTCTAAGATTCTTACTAAGTTCATATGGATTCCTTTCCATAAGAACAATATCATCAACATAGAGAAGAAGGATGATTACTATACTAGCAAGATTTTTTCCAACACAACATGTGTCTTCCAAACAATCTTCTAACTTGTCAATGTAAATTCCAAAAAGGGTAGGGGATAGGGGACAACCTTGCTTGACTCTTATATTGCATTTAATTTCTTTTGACCAAACCTTAGTTCTCCTAAACATGGAAATAACGCTCTCATACAACCTTAATGCAACAACTCTCAGCCCGTAGGGAACTTTTATCTATTCTAATGTATTCTAAAGGTTGGTCCTAGGAAAAATGTCAAAATCTTTCCTGAACTCAATTAAACAACAAAGGAGATTTGTTTTATTACTGTGACACTCCTCTACAATGATCCTAAGTGTGATAAGGTGGTCCACAGTTGAATGATAACCACTAAAATTGTCTCGACCTTTATCTCTTTTTCCATAGATCTTTGGCCATATGCTTATCTTCTTTTCCAAAACACTTCCATATAGTTTGGATAAAATGGGGATAATCATAATGGTCCTATAATTAGAAGGATTTATTTTATCCCCATTTTTAAAAATAGGTATAATGAAGTTTTGAGTCCAATGTTTAGGGAAGCCCTATTTGATTACTAAATTGAAGTGTGTGTGTTGTATTCTTTGCACGAGTAGTAGTGTCTGAGCGTATGCGTCGGGCGTGCAGGGGGGTCCGGGGGAAATGCCCCCGGAAAAAAAAATTATGCCTCGGGAAACGTGACACCTACCTCGGGAAACGTTTCATGTATTTAGGTGGTTTTTTCAGCACATGGTTTTTGCTGATGGTTTTCTATTTCCGGTTAAGGAATTAGGATTTTGGACTAATCTAGGTCATTGGGTTAGGGTTTTGGATGTTGTTGGCTCCCATATGTATATTGTATTGTAAACAATGTAACACAATGAATGAATATAATATATGTCGGTTTTCCCGGTTTGGGTTTCCAGGGGAAAAATCTCTGTGTAATGTTTGTATTTTCCATTATATCTTTTCTATTCTTTTCTGAATGTCTGTTTACAGTAGACATTGTACAAGGTTATAATTTACGTGTGTGTGTGTGAGGGATCAAAATAGGCCCTCCAATTGTTAATATTTCATCTTGGTAGCCCTCAATGTACTTATATTTCTCTTTTGCAAGTCGCTTAACCCCAAACTTTATGTATTCTATAGAAAACATATTATCTTTTTTAGAAACTGTTCATTACGAGATTCATAAATATTTTTAAGGTAGGAATTCCAATATGTATTGAGAATCATAGAATTTTGTTTAGTTTTACAAGTCAAAATTTTCTTCCAAAATTTCTTTGTATCTACCTTAGAAAGTTGCAAAAGATTCTCTTTCTTTATATTTATGTAGTGCCTTTTTTTCCATTTAATCGAGGATTTGCATCTATTAGTCTTATCATATTTCAAAGACTCATTATTGACATCCCTAATGGATTTTATAGAAATTTTACACTCATTATCATACCAAGGGTTGGAAATTCTATTGTTGTTTTTACACAACACTTGAATAGATAATTTGTTTATGGAGGTGGAGAGGATTGTTGCAAAATTATGATCTATAGATGTATTCAATATTGTTTTTCATGATGAGGATGATGATGATGATTAACGTCCATTGAGACCAATTGGTCCATCATACATTAATAAGGTAATATATTACTTTGATTTCTTTAAAATTGTATTTCTATGCTCAAAAAACATTGAGAGAATTGTTCCAATATCACCATAGTTTTGATGAATTAGGAGGTTAGGAAGGTCTATATTGTGGAAAATGTTTTTAAATTGGTATCTAATTTGGGAATAGGAAGGGAAATATAAGAGAATTTGTTTTTCATCTTTAACCCTCTTAGTGTCACAAATATGAAAGATTCTTTCATCCCACGGTGTTTTGGGAATTTTCCAACACTCAGTTTCACTATGTACCTTGTGAGAGTTTGTTCTTATTTTATCAATTTTTATTTTCTTCTTTGCAGTTCTCAAAACTTAGAGGTACTTTTGATATTCTAAATTAGGGTTGACCACCTCCTTGTAGTATCTTATTTTCCTTTTATCCTTTAATTATTTATCACACCACATATTCTCCTTAGATTTAGAAGTGATAATATTTGTAATATTATCGGTATTCTACATGATGAGCTCTTCTTGTGTTCCCCAATTATTTAACCAAGACTTGGCATCTTTATTTCATCGCCTCTTGAGTGGTCAATGGTTTTGGCTAGAGTTTGAAGAAATTTTGAGGAGCTTCTTGTCGTCCATGTAATCTATCTTGTTCTTGTAAGTTAGATATATAATCTTAGAAATGTTCTTGATGGGGGAAAGGATTGTTTCTGCGAAGAGGACATTGTAGGGTGTATTTCCCTTATACTTGAGATTATAAGTTAAAAAATTATTTTGGATATGTTCTATCTTTCTTTAGGATTATCTAAATATACTACAACCCCAAACATCACATCCATATAATATAACCAGAGATATAAGAGTGTGAAAGAGGCATTTTTTCTTATCCCAAAGGCAAAGTTCCATTGATTTACAATTGTTTTCAAGTCTATAATAATCTTTCCACCCTCCATTTATCCTTTTCTCAACACTATAGTTCCAATTGATCTTGTGCTGAATATCGATTCCAATATATTTGTATGAAGGAACTTCCTCCAAGCTATTGTTGTCATATACAAAAGTATTGTAGGTGATATTTTATGATTTAATTATCATAACATTTGTTTGGTTAGTTTTCACAGTCATGCCCATACTAGAGAAAAATTCCCTGAGGATTATAAGTTGCTTACCTAGGTCATAGGGAATTTCCTCCATAAGAACAATATCATCGGCATAAAGAAGAAAGATGATGAGTATAGTAGCAAGATTTGATCCAACACAACTTGCATCCTCCAAACAATCTTCTAACTTATCAATATAGATATTGAAAAGGCTATCATATAGGGGAAAACCTTGCTTGACTCCTATATTATAGTTAATTTCTTCCGATCATCCCTTAGTGTTGCTAAAATTGGAAATAACTTTCTCATATAGCCTTACTGCAAAAACTCTTAACTTTAAAGGGACTTCAATCTCTTCTAACCTATTCCAAAGGTTAGTCCTGGGCATAGTGTCAAAATATTTTGAAAATCAATGAAGCAACAAAGGAGATTTGTTTTATCGTTATGACACTCCTCTATAATGATCCTAAATGTAACAAGGTAGTCCACAATAGAATGGTATCCTATAAACCCAGCCTGGCCTTTATCTCTTTTTCTATTTATTTATATCCATGTAATGATCTTCTTTTAAAAAATACTTCCATATAACTTATCTAAAATGGGGCTAATCATAATGGTCCTATAATGAGAGGGATTGATTTTATCCCCACTTTTAAAAATAGGTACAATGAGGATTTGAGTCCAAGGTTTTGGTAAACCTTGTCCGATAGCTAAATTGAGGAGCTTATGTATGTGAGGGATGAGGATAGGTCATCCAATTTTTAATATTCCATCTTTGTAACCTTTAATGTCCTTAGCCTTTCCTTTTGAGACCCTCTTAAACCAAAAATTAATGTGTTCTACATAAAACACTTCATACTTTGTAGAATTGTTTGGAATGTTGTCCATTACGTTAGGGGATTCACATGATTTTTACGGTAGAAATTCCAATCCTTCAAGCAAATCCTATTATTTTCTTTAGTTTTATGAGTTATAATTTTCCTCCTAAATTTCTTAGGATTTATCTTAAATAGGTGAAAAAGATTCTCTTTCTTTCTATTTATATATCCTTTATTTCCCCTTTTAATTAAGGATTTGTATATATTTATCTTATTATATTTTAATGACGTATTGGAATCACCCCTAATGTATTTTCTAGAAATTTTACATTCATTATCATACAAAGGGTTACTTGTACTTTTTTTCTTCTTACATAACACCTCAATAGAGAATTTGTTAATGGACATAGAGAGGATTGTCGTAAAATTTTGATAGTTAGCTTCAATATTGTTCTGATACGTTAAGAGATTTAAAGCATTACTTAATTCATTTAAGAAAATATCAATTTTTTTTTTTTGTCAAAAAGTAAGTACCTTTGGTTATCAGAGTGCTCTTAAATGGAACTTTTGTGCATGGAAAAATTTATATTTAGGGCTAAAGGTCTATGATTGGAGTCAGGTTCATGGTCATCTAAAATATCAAAGTTTACTATTTGGTTGTATATGGGGATGTTTGATATCACATCATCAACAACACTGATACCTAGCCCATGGATACACGTAATCCTGTTAGATTTTTTCCACTTCCTTAGACAATTGTAAATTATTAAATATTGAGAACTACAAATCTCGATTATCTTAGTACCAAACAAATTCTTGATTCAGTATTGAGAGTTTTTGTTGTATCTATTAGCTTAAAAAAGGTCCTCATCTAGCCATAGAGGATTAGGGTTGGAATCATTACTTAAAATAATAGATTGATTATTTTTATTTCTATCATTAAAGTATCCTAACATGAGGATACTCTGCTCATTTTTCATATTGTAGATATCTTGCTATAATATTTTGTATGGACAACTCTTATCTAGATTTTATTTTGTATAAAAACTAAAGTTAATAGGTGAGAAATAACATATTGTTATATAAATATTCTTAGATTTAATATTTGATATCTCCATTTTGGGCATTTTGATCCATGCTTGCACGCGAATTTCTAAAAATGGGGAGTTTAGACCCAGGGTTCTTCCATAGTTGTCCAACAAAAACCCCAAAGCATATGGATATCAATCCTTGGCCAAGGGAGAGGAAGGTCTCACCTGATATGTAGAGAGGATCACATAGACCATAAGGTATTGTGACATGTATCATCCCCAACCACTTGCTGGGATATTCCACTTAAAATTTCTGACCTTTGATACCATTTAATTCATAAAAATATTCTACAAATGCAAAAATTCATACCGAAAATAAGAGATATATACATGCAACTTACATAGGAAAAAAACATGAAAATAATTGCATAAATATTAACAAAACACATGAATTAACAAACATTTGACACTTATCTTTGATAAAAATAACACCAACTATGTGCATACCTTCCACGTTCCTCCCAGCCTTGACCACACTACTCAAAACTATTAGTAGTGGGTAAACCTGAGCTAGGGATTAAACTCCACCTAAGAAAAGGAATCCTAATCTAGGATAAGTTCTCCTAGACAACATAAATATCAGACTCTGGTTCCAACTCAAACTAACAGCCTACAGTCCCTCATTTACCACAAGCCTATCCCACCCTAGGAAGTGTTCACTTTCTTTACTCAACAATCCTTTGGCTTCCCTACTTCCCTTCTGAGGCTTCAACAACATGCTAGATAGGAAGTCTCAGAGCCCTGGAGTTGCAACTTGGCACCTTGGGAATTAATTCTTAGTAATTCTCTCAGTTGGAGAGAATTCTCACGGGATTGACAACCCACTTCTTTAATATTCCATAGGCCTGGAAACCCACCTATTTTTCTCCAAATCTTCCCAGGTATAGGTATAGGTGCAAGTATAGGTATAGGTATAGGTACACATATATGTATAGGTACAATAACCAACAAGTTATGGATGGTAGCTCAGTGAGTGAAGGAATGAAGATAGGATGAATGAATGATTAAATGATATCCCAAAATGAACTAAGTATAAACTATAAGTATGCATTTTCCCAACTTGACACTTGTCATGTTGGGAACTACCTTGGGACCAATTGATGCCCACTTGTCCCCATCCTTGGAAATTAGGATAAAATAAATATCCATACTTTATACTTTAAGGAATATTAATTTAATTTTCCATTGGGATTAACCCCCCTAGCTTAGCCCATTTTCCTAAACCTTTATCCCCCTTTCCCTATCTAGTGGAGTTTATCCCCATATAATCTTTTACATGGTTGGTCTGCAACAACGTTGTGTTTTCATTAAAAATTGTGTGTGATTACATATTACAATGATGTATCACTACCCATTTTAGCATCTATCTCCACAACCTAATAACCACATAGGCACTTTGGCCTCAAAATACATATACAAAAATACACTATGGCCCAAAGTGTCATCGATCACTGCGTGCATACCTTCCATGTTCCTCCCAACCTTAGACCACATTGTTCAAAAATATCAATAGTGGGTCACCTCCAAGTTGGGTCTTAAACTCCACCTAGACAAGGGAATTCAAACCCAAGATAAGGTCTCCCAAACAACATAAATATCATACTCTCGTACAAACTCAAACTAACACCCTACAGTCCCTCATTCCTCACATGCTCGTCCCACCCTAGGAAGTGTGCTCCCTCTATGCTCAAAAATCCTTTGGCTACCCCACTTCCCTTCTAAGGCCTCAACAACATGACAAACATTAAGTATCAGAGCCTTGTAAATGTAGCTTGGCACCTTGGGCATTAATTCCCAACAATTCTCTCACCTAGAGATAATTCTCACGGGCCTGAAAAATCGCTTATTCAATAGTCTATGGGCCTGACAACCTGCTCTCCTACTCTAAATCTTCCTAGGTATAGGTACATGTACATGTATAGGTACAATAACTAGTAGGGTGCAAATGGTAGCTAAGTGCATGAAGGAATGAAGATAGGATGAATGAATGATCGAATGATAGAAAACAATGGACTAAGTCTAAACTATAAGTATGCATGTTCCCAACTTGACACTTGTCATGTTGGGAACTACCTTGGGCCCACTTAACCCCCACTTGTTCCCATCCTTGTATATTAGGATAAAAAAATATCCATAATTTATACTTTAAGGAATATTAATTTAATATTCCATTGGGCTTAAGCTCCCCTAGCTTATCCCCTTTCCCTAAATCTTTATCCCCCTTTCACTATCTAGTGGAGTTTATCCCACCATACTCTTTTACATGGTTGGTCTGTATCATTGATTTGATTTCATTAAAATTTGTGTGTGATTACATATTACAATGATGGCTCATTATCCATTTTAGAATCTAGCTCCACATCCTAATAACCATACAAGCACTTTGGCCTCAAAATACATATAGACAAAGGCACTCTGGCCCAAAATGTCCTAGCTCACTAATGTTCATTTGCATTTATATGTACAATTTTAGTTGGAGCTAGGGTTATTACATGACAAGGCTGAAGGATAATTACATGAAAATTCATCAGGGTTGGCATCCATGTAGCTCATATCTGATCAACTATAAGGACCAAGAATTAAAAAAATATACACACATATTTAATTCATAGATTATAGACAGAGGAAGGCTCATAACTGTATTATTTTTATTACTAGAGCTATTCCATCACAACAGAAATATACATTGCTCGAGATAGATACATATGACATCCATAGAACTTCATATCTTCTTTATATAAATCCTTAAAATTATAACATATTGCGCAATGCACCCTTTCTCAAAACTCAGACATATAACATACATAGGATTACATTCAAGGCATTAAAATAATACAACATGAACAAAGAGAGCTCAATACCTAGGAATCAAATACTCTCTTTTCCTCAATATCTACCGAGATAAATCAACCGTTCAACCAACCATCCTTATTTCTAATATTATTGCTTCCTTTTCTATCTTTCTCTGATGGGGACCATTGTCGTTTTCTACTATGCTCCACTCATTTTCCTGAAAAAACTACCTCTCATGCTTTTGGTGTCTACCACCGCTCCATGTAGAATTTCTCAATGGAAATCTTAACTACCTGTCTAGTTTGTCTTCTGGAAGTCTCATGTCCTTGTATGTTTTTTGAAGTAATCATTTGGTAAATTTTCCCAATGATTCCTTTATTGATCCCGATAGGCATCTTCTTGATTTTCAGTGCAATTGACAAAAAATGGACTCACGCACACTTGTTAGTCTTTAAGATTGGTGTGCAACTGACAAAAAATGGTCCGACACACACTCTATGTAATTCCTAGTTCATTTCCTTAGGCATGTGTAGAAAATATGGAATGAGTATGCACAACTTTGTTTGTGCATGCATGCAAAAGTGAACCCAAAAAGTTTTTTGCCAACACGCCCCCCCCACTATTATTTGGCTCCTCCTCAAGCCATCTACTGCAAGTTCTGAGGGTGGACAATTCAAGTAAGAAGCACTCATATTTATTTAAATCAAACTGTGGTTGCAACCAGTTGTTCAGCCCGTAAACTTTGTTGGTGTTGGGGTAGGTGAATGAGGGATTTTTTTAAATTTCCCCATCTAGTACCAACTACTAAAAATAAGTGAGAATTCCTCAAAAGAGAGAATCATTATTTTCTTAAATTTGTGTTATGGGGCAAGTAGACTGAACAGGATGTGTTGGACACTCTAATCATTGGGTATTGTCAGGGTCAATGTCAAAATGGAGGAGTAGGGTTAGTAGCAATGAAATTGAATGGATAAAATTGGACAAACCTCACCACTCCTAGGGGAGTGTCGATAATGGTGGATGACGAGAGGGATATGGGAAAGACAATGACTAGAGTCCCTCCAAATGATAAAATGGGATGATGCATGGAGGCTATTCATGCAACTATGTTCCGATAATGTTGGTGAACTACTATGAGTACAAAACACGATTCATGGAACTGTGGTGGGTGGATATGATACTTGGTAGGTAGGAAAAAGTAAGGACCATTTCCGATAAGTTGGTAAAAAATTGACATTTTTCGTAAAAGTTGACGAGAAGGAACTGGAACTTCTCAGTCAAACTAGAAATAACACCTCATGGATGGTATGCTAGTCCATGCCATGATAGGGGAGAAGGGAAATATAGAGAAAGGAAATGGATGTGGATATATAATCCAATAAGAGAATCAAAGGGATCAAATATATAGAGAGAAGAGGGTGGGGAATAGGGAAAATGAGAGGAAGAATATTCATCGGGGGTTAGCTTGGAGAACAAGTAGAAAGTGGCGGAGAAATTTGTCTCATGGGGAGATCAATATATCCAATCTACCATACTGAATATGCTTATTGGGGAAAGGGGTGGTATAACTGACCATGTACTCATGGCATGTGGGAACTTCCCAACATGTATTAATTTCCCTTTCAATGGACTGAATCACTAGGAAACTCTTCAAAAACCCTTGTGAATTCTAAGACCAGATCCAGACATTGTAGCTAGATTTGGAAATATGGAAACTTGGTCAAACTATCACTCAAGCCCATATACCTGCTTGAATGATGTGAATGTTTTGTTTTTCAAAAGGTAATTTAAGTTGACTATGAGATATGCTATCTTTTTCACAACCTACACTAAATTTATTCTACCTCTTTTCAAAACTTAGACTGAAAGGTTTAAACAATGGCGGACAACTGCGGGTGAGAGTAAACATTCAACCTGCTTCCATTAATGAGTCCCTTGAGTGGTTGTCCTTGTAGGTTTTCCATCTTGGAGGCGCCTTCTTCACTGATGTAGACTACTTGGAAGGTACCCAACAAATGCATGTGGAGGTTTCCTAGATGGTGTAAATACTTGTTGTTGTATAATAGTACCAAACAACTGGGATGGAGTATTTTTT
>JZKD02S1207558.1:0-12518 GCA_000966675.3 Picea glauca | reverse complement strand
AGAACTGCATGAAGACACCATCCTTGACAGGAGAATGTGAACTTCAAAACGAGGAAATGTGGAGTATCTTCGAGTTGGTCTTAAAGGTACAAATCCAAGTAAAGCCAAGTGGATTAAGGTTGGAAGAGTGAGGGAACTATACCCTCATCTTCAAATAGACTAAAAATAGTCTTTTGGAGGTCCAAAAGATTTCCAATGGGGAGGTGTGATAAGGGGATCAAATTTTGCTCAAAAATTCAAAGTGCTCGGAATCACTTCAAATCGAACAAGAACGTAGGCCTCATCGTTGCGAACCCAACACAACTCGTTTGGGTTCAAACAGACATCGGGAGTGAGATATATCGCATTCTGTTCAAAATGGAAAACAAGGAAAAAAAAGGGATGCTGACTGTACAGTCCATACAGTCCGTACATATGATGACATGGCAGGTCGTATGACACATGGCAGGTAGTTATTGGATATTTGGCATGTGACATGGTTTGTTGGCAGCAAATGGGATGGCAACACATGGCCCAATCAATGGCCGCCACATGTCACCTGTTTGTTGGTTAAAATCTTTGCACTTGGCAGGAGTCGACCCCATGACCTCCGGGGCAGGGTAAAGCTTTGGGAAAGGCCACCCAACCGGCGTGCTCGCACATTTCACTTGATATATATACGCGTTTTAATATATTTAACATCGTATAAATGTGTGTTGGGGCATGGACCGAGCCGGGGCTAAGCCTCAGCCCGTGGTTATATGTTATATTGTATGCATCCGGTGCTACGGTGGTTAGACCCACCATAACATATGTTATAACCATTTGAATGTGCATGGTTTGATATGACATGTGACCAATGTATATGTGTGCGGGTTTAAACCTTACGGTTATATCAACGGTTTTAAACTTAAGCCTTTTTATGTTATAGCGCGTGGTCATGTGATGACCATGTGCCCACGGGCCTTGGTAGTTGAGGCCGATGTGTAACCGTTCGACAGTTTGGATCGGTTGTGCGGTTGCTCCTGGTGCCAATTTTTTATGCTTTAAAATGTGTGTGGGCTAGGTTGAGCCAAGGGAGGTGCGTTTTGTAGATGCAGAGACAACAAGCTTGAAGGGGGGACTTCCAAGAAGCCTATCTACTTCAATTTTTGGCCAAACGAGGTGCCGAAAAAGCCCATCTAGGGGTTTTTGGACATTCTGAAGCCATTGGAGAAGTCTATTTGGAATTTTGAGCATTTTAAAGCACATTTTTGAGAACTTTGAGAAAATAATACAAATGATCCATTAGAAGCTGGACCAGAAGATGTAGCCCAAGAGAGGGGTGAACTCCTTTATCATTTGTTGTGTTATGTGTTTTCTGTTCATTGATTATGCTGATGTTTATATGCATCTTGAATGAGTAAATCCTATTAAAGTTGTGTTGCAAAGTTGATCCATTTTCATTTTAACACATAAATTTAACTTGCAAATATTTTCAAGAATACAAGTCTTCTTCATTTTTAGATCATTACTTCTACAGGATGATAATGATCCAAGATCAACACATCAAACTAGAAGTTTCTTTTGAATGCACCCAATAATTCTTCCTTCATTAGTAATCAGGGTGCCAACACGTGTGGCCACCCAAATTTTCTCTTTTCTTTAACACCTCTACAATTCAAGTAGAGTATTGGAAGGTCCTCCTTCCTAAATGAGAAATCCATTGTATTCCCTTTTTGTGAAAACATGCAGTCTCCTCAATGTATTAAATCAACGTGTTGTCTATGAGCACTTTTGTTCCCAATTAGTCCTTGATTGGTCAAATTATTCATCACACAATAGTTCATGAATTATTCCAAGGATTTCAATCAGTCTTTATTACCAAAGGTTCACACCTCCATCATTCAGGTTCTCCTTCCTAAATGATACCCTACTTGGGTATCAATGGAATACAATAGAGTTTCAAAATTTCGTGTATAACAATAAAACATTTCAAAAGGGATTCTTACCCAATCCATTCATACCTTGTGCCACATAGGTATGAATACTTTTATACATGTTCTTGGCTGCTAGCACCCTCTTTCTAATTTTTACCTCATCAGTAGTGCTTTATGGGGAATTTTGCAGTCCCTTCAATGGTTTTTCAACAACAGCCTTCGCATAGTCATCATCTGCATGAGGTTGTTCATCATTGGTAATTGTCTTCCTCAATAGATCCAATCTCTTTCTACACATGACATACATCATAAATATTTTAGTCTCCATGTAAAATAAAAGAGTGCAAGTACCATAGTATTTAAATCAATAAACAGTTTCATATATGTCCTAGCATATCTTTATTCACTTGTCACATTATCCTCAACGTTTTTGTGAGTGTGACCTCAATCAAACTTTTAGTCATTTCACTATTCTATAGACAACCATATTCTCATGTCTTAAACATTTTCACATACCATCCTTTCAATTTTCCCTTATCCCAAAGAAACACATTAGACAACAATAAAGGAGTTAAGGGATTCTTCCTTTTTCCAGTTGTACAGGTTCTCACAGCTGCTCATCTAAGGCTTATAATTTTGTTTAAAAGTTCAAAGTTCTTAGGGTGGGGAAAAGTGATCCTACTTTTTCCTTTTCTTTGCTTTTGAAATTGACTCCCTGTTGGGGTTTTCCTGCTCTTTTCCTTGAGAAGCCTTAGTTAGGCCTCACCCTAACCTTTTTGGATACAACAACATGCTTTCATAGAAAACCTTTTTTTGTTCATAATGGATCATGAACCTGTGCATCCTGCACATTATATTTTCAGTTAGTTAGAATGGTCAACCTTCATTCATTTGTCTTCCATTCATTCATTTGTTTTAGAATGTAATCTAGGATCTCTCTCTCTCTCTCTCTCTCTCTCTCACACACACACACACACACACACACACACACATTAAGGTTGTGACTATGTTCTCCTGATAGAGTCTTCACACAGTTCCTCCACAGGGAACTTCTTCAACATGAAACTTTCCTTGTTACATATCCATCATTATCTGTGATAGCCTCAACCTTGAGTTAGTTTCAGCTTGTTACCAAGCATTCCCTACGGATTATAAACATGCATTTTTCTCATGCATTCAACTTCTTTATCCACACCTATTCTAGTTTTGGTTAACTTACACTCATGATGTACTTAACCATATGCATAATTATAAGCATGTGTGTAGTTGCCATAGGTATATTTCACATCCCACAAACATCCCTACTTTAAAATTAGTCAACTCAGTATTGTTCACAATCCTTCTCATGTGATCCTCAAAGGCATAATCATTTTCCTCTTATCATGACAAGATAGTATCTTTGCTCATTTACTCTTTCATCTATTTATATTAGTCTTTCCTAATGAAATGCGATACATTCCTCTCAAATTATCATTTCAAACAAAACTTTCGTGACTCTTTAGAATAGATTCATCCATGCATCCATGGTATTCATTTTATCTTGGCAATTGCAATTCTTTCCTTGCATATCACTCATCAAGGAAGCCATATTGTGCCTTTAGTTTACATGCACTTTTAAATCATATGTGTGCATCACTTGCACATTTAATATCATTCATTCCTTGTTGGTATTAATATTAGGCTTCATATCAAGAATATTCACAATGTATTAAATCCATGCACTCAGGCATAATTAAACACAATTAAGCATTCATCATGCAATTTTACTGCTTGCATATTTTCCATGTCATCCACGCACATGGACATGTCAAACTTACAGATCCTTCTCCCAAGGATCTTCTAATCATTCTTATGATAAGTCTGTTGATGGGTCCTAAATCCCTTTAGTTCAACATGAGGAACCAAACCCACCATCGAGGCCCAATTAGACTCTGCAACATTTAATAGTGGAATGGTTCTCCAGATCTTGCGATCTGACCAATTAATCAATGGGCCTTATGTTTTCTTGTGAAGGCCTCTTCTTCGGTTCAGACATTCTCTTTTTTGTGTTTTCTTTTTGGTGTGACTGGTATAAGATGGAAATACGGTATAAACCAACTAGGCAACAAATGGGAAAAGATTTAAACTACTGGAGAAGAGGTTGGGTTTGAGATAAACCTTACACCCTAGCATGCAGACAATGATTGTATACCACATGCCTAGTACTAATACATTAACCATGTGAATATTCCAATTACTGAATGAGATACAAGTTATCAGAAGAAAACATGCATGTGATAAACAACAGTGAGAAAAACAATTCACTCAACTATAATCATCAATCACATAATAACACACAGATTCATTTTTCATCATTAAAGAAAGAACTGTAAAACATTGCATCAAATAACTTATCAATAGATTTAATAGTTCTTACTCATTACTACATCCATTCATGAGACAGAATAGGAAACAGTTATTCTCCACATCCAATCATACACGCATTTTATGAAAACATAAACTTGTCTCTAGTCTATAAGGACTTCTCAATTAAAGGTAGCTCAAAAATAATTCTTAACAAAACCAAAAATGAGAGTTTCTTGCAACAACCATCGACCCTTAACTAATCGTTCGATGCTCTTATTTATAACATAAAATTGATTGAAAATACTGGTTAAAGTGCATATAATTAAAAAAAAAAAAATCCACGTGGCGTTCTCTCCTATCAATTTGTCTAAGAGTCATCTCAAGATATCATTTTAAAAGGGTGACTCTTCTCATACTCCGACCACTCGATGAACAACTCCTCACATGTATTGGTGTATNCTCTCTCTCTCTCTCTCATTAAGGTTGTGACTATGTTCTCTTGACAGAGTCTTCACACAGTTCCTCCACAGGGAACTTCTTCAACATGCAAATTTCCTTGTTACATATCCATCATTATCTGTGATAACCTCAACCTTGAGTTAGTTTCAGCTTGTTACCAAGCATTCCCTACGGATTATAAACATGCATTTTTCTCATGCATTCAACTTCTTTATCCACACCTATTCTAGTTTTTGTTAACTTACACTCGTGATGTACTTAACCATATGCATAATTATAAGCATGTGTGTAGTTTCCATAGGTATATTTCACATCCCACAAACATCCCTACTTTAAAATCAGTCAACTCAGGATTGTTCACAATCCTTCTCATGTGATCCTCAAAGGCATAATCATTTTCCTCTTATCATGACAAGATAATATCTTTGCTCATTTACTCTTTCATCTATTTATATTAGTCTTTCCTAATTAAATGTGATACATTCCTCTCAAATTATCATTTCAAACAAAGCTTTCATGACTCTTTAGAATAGATTCATCCATGCATCCATGGTATTCATTTTATCTTGTCAAGTGCAATTCTTTCCTTGCATATCACTCATCAAGGAAGCTATATTGTGCCTTTAGTTTACATGCACTTTTAAATCATATGTGTGCATCACTTGCACATTTAATATCATTCATTCCTATTTGGTATTAATATTAGGCTTCATATCAAGAATATTCACAATGTATTAAATCCATGCACTCAGGCATAATTAAACATAGTTAAGCATTCATCATGCAATTTTACTGCTTGCATCTTTTCCATGTCATCCACGCACATGGACATGTCAAACTTACAGATACTTCTCCCAAGGATCTTCTAATCATTCTTATGATAAGTCTGTTGATGGGTCCTAAATCCATTTAGTTCAACATTAGGAACCAAACCTGCCATTGAGGCCCAATTAGACTCTGCAACATTTAATAGTGGAATGGTTCTCCAGATCTTGCGATCTGACCAATTAATCAATGGGCCTTATGTTTTCTTGTGAAGGCCTCTTCTTTGGTTCGGACGTTCTCTTTTTTGTGTTTTATTTTTGGTGTGACTGGTATAAGATGGAAATCCGGTATAAACCAACTAGGCAACAAATGGGAAAAAATTTAAACTACTAGAGAAGAGGTTGGGTTTGAGATAAACCTTACACCCTAGCATGCAGACAATGATTGTATACCACAGGCCTAGTACTAATACATTAACCGTGTGAATATTCCAATTACTTAATGAGATACAAGTTATCAGAAGAAAACATGCATGTGATAAACAACAGTAAGAAAAATAATTCACTCAACTATAATCATCAATCACATAATAACACACAGATTCATTTTTCATCATTAAAGAAAGAACTGTAAAACATTGCATCAGATAACTTATCAATAGATTTAATAGTTCTTACTCATTACTACATCCATTCATGAGACATAATAGGAAACAGTTATTCTCCACATCCAATCATACACGCATTTTATGAAAACATAAACTTGTCTCTGGTCTATAAGGACTTCTCAATTAAAGGTAGCTCAAAAATAATTCTTAACAAAACCAGAAATGAGAGTTTCTTGCAACAACCATCGACCCTTAACTAATCGGTCAATGCTCTTATTTATAACATAAAATTAATTGAAAATAACGGTTAAAGTGCAGATAATCAAAAAAAATAAATCCACATGGCGTTCTCTCCTATCAATTTGTCTAAGAGTCATCTCAAGATATCATTTTAAAAGGGTGACTCTTCTCATACTCCGACCACTCGATGAACAACTCCTCACATGTATTGGTGTATNAGTTCAAAGTTCTTAGGGTGGGGAAAAGTGATCCTACTTTTTCCTTTTCTTTGCTTTTGAAATTGACTCCCTGTTGGGGTTTTCCTGCTCTTTTCCTTGAGAAGCCTTAGTTAGGCCTCACCCTAACCTTTTTGGATACAACAACATGCTTTCATAGAAAACCTTTTTTTGTTCATAATGGATCATGAACCTGTGCATCCTGCACATTATATTTTCAGTTAGTTAGAATGGTCAACCTTCATTCATTTGTCTTCCATTCATTCATTTGTTTTAGAATGTAATCTAGGATCTCTCTCTCTCTCTCTCTCTCTCTCTCACACACACACACACACACACACACACACACATTAAGGTTGTGACTATGTTCTCCTGATAGAGTCTTCACACAGTTCCTCCACAGGGAACTTCTTCAACATGAAACTTTCCTTGTTACATATCCATCATTATCTGTGATAGCCTCAACCTTGAGTTAGTTTCAGCTTGTTACCAAGCATTCCCTACGGATTATAAACATGCATTTTTCTCATGCATTCAACTTCTTTATCCACACCTATTCTAGTTTTGGTTAACTTACACTCATGATGTACTTAACCATATGCATAATTATAAGCATGTGTGTAGTTGCCATAGGTATATTTCACATCCCACAAACATCCCTACTTTAAAATTAGTCAACTCAGTATTGTTCACAATCCTTCTCATGTGATCCTCAAAGGCATAATCATTTTCCTCTTATCATGACAAGATAGTATCTTTGCTCATTTACTCTTTCATCTATTTATATTAGTCTTTCCTAATGAAATGCGATACATTCCTCTCAAATTATCATTTCAAACAAAACTTTCGTGACTCTTTAGAATAGATTCATCCATGCATCCATGGTATTCATTTTATCTTGGCAATTGCAATTCTTTCCTTGCATATCACTCATCAAGGAAGCCATATTGTGCCTTTAGTTTACATGCACTTTTAAATCATATGTGTGCATCACTTGCACATTTAATATCATTCATTCCTTGTTGGTATTAATATTAGGCTTCATATCAAGAATATTCACAATGTATTAAATCCATGCACTCAGGCATAATTAAACACAATTAAGCATTCATCATGCAATTTTACTGCTTGCATATTTTCCATGTCATCCACGCACATGGACATGTCAAACTTACAGATCCTTCTCCCAAGGATCTTCTAATCATTCTTATGATAAGTCTGTTGATGGGTCCTAAATCCCTTTAGTTCAACATGAGGAACCAAACCCACCATCGAGGCCCAATTAGACTCTGCAACATTTAATAGTGGAATGGTTCTCCAGATCTTGCGATCTGACCAATTAATCAATGGGCCTTATGTTTTCTTGTGAAGGCCTCTTCTTCGGTTCAGACATTCTCTTTTTTGTGTTTTCTTTTTGGTGTGACTGGTATAAGATGGAAATACGGTATAAACCAACTAGGCAACAAATGGGAAAAGATTTAAACTACTGGAGAAGAGGTTGGGTTTGAGATAAACCTTACACCCTAGCATGCAGACAATGATTGTATACCACATGCCTAGTACTAATACATTAACCATGTGAATATTCCAATTACTGAATGAGATACAAGTTATCAGAAGAAAACATGCATGTGATAAACAACAGTGAGAAAAACAATTCACTCAACTATAATCATCAATCACATAATAACACACAGATTCATTTTTCATCATTAAAGAAAGAACTGTAAAACATTGCATCAAATAACTTATCAATAGATTTAATAGTTCTTACTCATTACTACATCCATTCATGAGACAGAATAGGAAACAGTTATTCTCCACATCCAATCATACACGCATTTTATGAAAACATAAACTTGTCTCTAGTCTATAAGGACTTCTCAATTAAAGGTAGCTCAAAAATAATTCTTAACAAAACCAAAAATGAGAGTTTCTTGCAACAACCATCGACCCTTAACTAATCGTTCGATGCTCTTATTTATAACATAAAATTGATTGAAAATACTGGTTAAAGTGCATATAATTAAAAAAAAAAAAATCCACGTGGCGTTCTCTCCTATCAATTTGTCTAAGAGTCATCTCAAGATATCATTTTAAAAGGGTGACTCTTCTCATACTCCGACCACTCGATGAACAACTCCTCACATGTATTGGTGTATGGGAATATATGTTGTTCCATCGAGGCCACATAAATATCTCTGATATCTACCGCATGTGCTTGATACTTGACTAGACTGACACTTAACTATTGCAACATAGCCCGAGCTTTGATTGGGTGTTCCATAAACTGTTGCACCTGACCCGACGTTGTGTCTATCACCTTTGCTAGTTCTTCGACCCATGATGAGTCTTTATCGATGTGTGATTTGACTATGTCGTGCAAGTCACCAAAGTCATTAGGTGTGCCAAACTTGGGGAGTCTGATATCCTTCATTTCCTTGTTGATTTTGACCCAGTGTTTCTCACACCTGACCCATTTCTCTTGGATTTCTTGGTGGGGTTCCTGAGCCATTTTTTCCCAGTACTCAACTAATTTCTTTATGCGATCAAGATTACTTTTGTTCAACACCCGAATGACATGTTCTTCTTTGTATCAGCCCTGTTGGACCACACTAATGTAGTCAACTCTCTCTATGGATTGTTGCGTTTTCTCGTACCACTGATCCATATATTTTCACATTGCAAGTGCCATGAGGGTGTCTTCCTAGAGCTCGACTATCCTTGTTGTGAATAGGTGTCATTTGTCTGTGAACTTGTTGTAGGCCTCCTTGAATTCATTCCTTAGGTACGCCGCGACCTGTGTGGTGTCCTAGTAATACTTCGCCAAGTGGCGCAAATGTTACAATTCTTTTAAAGAGACGACTAGCTCCTTTTGATCACTCTGTCTATGGTGGCATATGTAATTTCCATCCTTGCACCGATGAGTTCATATGACTTAGCATGTTTGGTGTTGATCATATGTTCCTTGATAGTGATGAGGATGGAGTGATCTAAAGTTGTCCTCCTCTTCTTGGTGGTTCTCTGGATGATAGCCTTCTTCCTTTGATCATAAGCTATGGCATGTATGTCGGCTACTTCTTCCATGAGTTTGGAATCTGTCGATCCCCCATGTGAGTGTTTTTTCCAGACTTCCACTGGTGTATACTTGTTCAAGGTTGGGTTCTTGAAATTCCTCATTGTGCTCCGAAGGTCCAGATTCTATCTGTCGCTCATCAGGGGTTTGAGTACTGAGTGAAATAGAGGAGTTGGGTATAGACTTGATACTTACTTATTCATCGACTATTGAAGCGTTGATTTCTTATTGCGGGGATTCCTCCTTTGGGTTGTTTGACCCTGACTCGTCCTTTGGACTATCTGTTCGGGTCTCTGGTGCATCAAGCATCTTAGTGTCTAGGACAATCTTGACTTCCTTTTATTTCTGTGGGACCTCATGGGTTTGGACCTCAAGAAGAGGAGAAGATGTCTTCTCAGGTCCCTTTTCTTCTTCGATATGCACAGGGGTCCCAAGAGATACCTCTGGGCTCTCATCATCATCATAGATTTTTATTAACTCGCGAAGGGGGTTTGGTGCACTTGTTTCCACGGATACCCCAACTGTCTCCGACTGAGCTTAAACACCTGTCGATGATCCGACCTGTGGCATTGTGAATTCAAGGTCATCTAGCTCGGATATTTCATCGACGTCTATCAATTCAGGGTTGCTTTGGCCTATCTGTCTTTCATTCGGTTCATTGGAAAGGAGTAGTGACATCCTGATGAGGTATGAATTATCTCGGATCTGATCCATTATTCGTTGGGAATGTTCATACATGAGTAACCCTTTCTATCGTGTGTCCTGATCCTTAGGGAAATTTATTTCTTGTATCGATGCTACCAGGGGGATCTCTGTTGTTTCGGATGCTACCATTTCCTCTCTAGCTTTGAGGGATCCTAGAGTCGATTGTCCTATGATTGTCACATGTTCATCCAGGCTCATGGCTTTGAACTTGGTCATTCTGGGGTCGACCATCCTTGCCACCACTTCCTCCCAGTCTTGGGAATTTTTGGTGAAAACCTCATCTTCGAATCCAAAAGGACGACACTTGTGATGCGTGCTTCGAGACTAAACCCCTTGGGTCATGTTTGTAGAAATGAATGGTCTGGAATCAAAACTCCAATTGGCTCAATCCTCCATGCTTGGCTTGAGCAGTGTCTTTTACTAGGTAGAAACCTATATGGAATCCATAGGGTATAAATGCTTGTTTCTTGTCTTTTACCAGGGAAGCGTTGCAACCTTGTAGGATAGTCTAGTAGCATATCTCTCCTACCACTAGTTGATCAGGAACATGCACGGGTAAAAGGTGTGGTGCCCCGGTGGCCCCGAAAACCCTGATATAGGTATCACACTCATCCAAATACCAGTGACCAACCTTTGATATCATCTTTTTGGCCGCAACCGATAGTATTGGACACTCTTTATTGAAAAGAATGAAATGAATGTGGGTGATGAATTCATTGCAGATGAGGAAGTAGGATTTTTTGTACATGTTCTCCCATAAGACGCTAAAATATACATGGACTGGGATTTCTGACACATGCCAACTCAATTTAATTCCGACAAAAAACATTTTTGGCATAGATGGCGTCCAATAAATAAGAAGCCATGTAGAAGGATGGAGTCTCTCCTTCTTTCAGCATCTGATCTTGTTGTATGCATATGATCAACTGGTTGGAAATGATGGAACCCTAGCTAAAACCTCTCCCAGAAATGGCTACAGTATAAGCTAGAGGCATCCAAGCCTCTGAAAACCTGGAGAAATCTTTCTCCCCATACAACCGACAGATGAGGGCCATTAGATAGATATATGACTCCCTTAAGTTGTCCATTTGGTACTAGATGGAGGTCCGATTGGTGTAATTTTTATCCTCTCACCAAACTGAATCCATCACCTGACCAATGTCATGGTGTGCATATAAGTTGATGATAAAATCGATGTTCAGTTGCTCTTCTGGGTCTCTAAGCTTGTAATAATTCTGCACTTCTACCGGAAGGAAAACCTCGACACACTCGCCATTGTTGTCGTTGATCAGACACTTCTGTGTGTCTATGTGGCCGATGAGCCATTACAACAGTTCGATACAAGGGAATGTCAGGGTCCTTCTCGCTATCATGTGTAGGTATGACAGTCTGATATTTGGAAAAACTTCATCATCGAGATTTCTTATGTTGGGGTCATTGTGCGGGGTATATTCTAAGAATTCTTCCCGGCTGATATTCTTGAAGAGATCTCCCCAGTGTGGGAGTTCCGCCTTCCCCCCTGTGTTTGCCTCTATGTCTCCAAACGCTGTAGGTTGAGTGAAAATATTCTTGGTGGATGTTCTGATGACTGGTTCTTGCCTTGGAGAAAATTGTAATTGTTTTTTTGGCCCTGGGGATGAGCCTTCTCCTACCTCTAGTTATTTCATCTTGGGTGCCCTTGGTGATCACCTAGTACTTGGTTTCTTTGGAGGCATTGTTCCTGCAACCGAAATCAATCCTTTAGGACCTGTGCACTGAGCGATATTGGATATTTAACGTATATATCTGAAGTGAAAACACAACAAATACAGACCGATACATACTTGTAATGCTTGTTAGACTTTGCAAGATACCAGATATATAAAATGTGCAGAACATAAATAAAATGCTAGAAATGGCAGAATAACAGTAAAATATCCAGCATAATCGTCACAATACACAGAAATGGTATACAAAATAGCAATAGAAAAGCACTTTGATTCAGAAAGCAATGTTCACAGGCCTCTTCGAGGGGGCAACCTCTAGTCGAGCAACACTCTGTTACAATAATATCCTAGCTAGGGTTCACATACCCTCACCCCTTATTTATACCAAATATGTCTATTAAGAGAAGCATCTAGAGGAATATCCTTCTAGAAGTGGAAGCTTCTATTAGGTCTTCTTACATCCGCCTTATTCTATTTTATTGAAAGGCCTTATTAATATTG
>JZKD02S1207547.1:0-12518 GCA_000966675.3 Picea glauca | reverse complement strand
CATATTCCTTCGCAAGTGACTAATACCATAACCCTAACAGATTAGGTTTCCAACATACCCCCCCTTAATTCAAAGGGGTGTAAGATTAGGTTTCCAACATACCCCCCATTAATTCGAAGGGGTGTATGCAAGTCTAAGAAGAGAGTTGAAATCTAGAAGTGGACAACTAAAATATTGAAGTGGATAGATGCCAATATATGAATGTGCTCTTTGAATCTGGTGGTTTTGGGATGACCATAAACCAAATGGCTAACAAAAGCTACTACCTTCTTCTAAATGGTGGTGGTGGTTTAAGGAAGACCACAAACCCTGGAACTTGGCTCTAAGGCTCATTGGTTCTCGAAACATTTACTAATTTAGCTAGAGGCTAATGTAGGTTGATGACTTCTGCTAATTCGAAATGCTATCAGATGGAGGTTTAAAGATGACCACAAACTGTTTTCTAGGAGAAGATGTAAGTCTTCTATTAAATGGAGGTTTAAGGAAAACCACAAACTATTGTCTAGCATAAGTTATAAGTCTTATACTAAGTGGTGTTTTAAGGAAAACCACAAAGCAATCTGGTGGTTTTTGGATGGCCACAAACCAAATCACACTCGTTTGTTAGTGCTTGATTGATAGGACTTTCAAACTTGAAGTCTGGCTATTAATCATTGATATTATTCCCCCCTCTCAGGGACAAGGTGAGAAGACACAAATATTTCCACTGCAAGATGTGTCAATACTCAAGAACGAATTATTCGATATGACTGATATATCTTCTTGATTGTTGATGACCATTCCCAATAAGTCATCCACCCATAGTGGTTCTTTATTCTTGCAGATTTCTTACGTTTGGAACATCTGGTTGAAGAATGATTATGATTTCCACAATGCTCACAATGATGAAGATCAAAACACTAATCTTCCATATGGCCAACTCTCTGACAAAGTTGGCATTTCAAAATCTTCTCTTGAAATGGAACAGTTGAATGTGAAATTTCTTGAAACAATCCAGCACTTTGGAACTGGATCGGTTTGGTATAATCTGGAATATGAAATGTGACTTCCTTTTCATATCCAATACCTGTTACATGCATATTATCTCTGATTTCCTCCCAAGGTATGGTGATTAGCTTGGAAAGAGAATGTTGAACTTGTCCATGCACAACTTCATCTTCATCTACACTTTAATCCGACATTGGATCATTAAAATGATCCTACATTGGTTGTTGATATGGATCATCATAATTGATGTCATAATCGAAAAGAGGGTTGTTCTAAATAAAAAATAGTTCAAAATGTTGAAGATTTTTTCACTCAAGTTCATCATGAAGAAGTCAAGTCTAAACAATTCTACTTTGGCTCGCAAAAATTGCAAACAAGTTAGAACATATTGCAAAGTTGTTTTTGTCAATTCTGATTGTATTGTACATAGAAGAAAGTATTAGAGTGTTCAGTAACTCTATTAATTCCTCAACTTGAGTCATTTAAAAAAAAATAGACCTTAGAGGGTTTCTTGCAACTCCAATTTCCACAATGGGTTTCTTGCAACTCCACTTTCCACAATCAAGCTCCCGCTCAAATTTCTTGCGCTAGCTATTATGTCTAGTATCAACATGGGTTGCTAATTGGTCATCCTTTCAAGGCACATGGATTTAATGCAACAATCAGAACTTGTAGAGTTTCATTTTTCACTACTAACACTACTAACACCAGTGCATAGTACTCCATGAGGGTGTGCCAAATTAAAAGAACTCATGTGCATGCCCTGCCACAAAACTCAATGCGCAAACTATCAACAATGTGCACACAATGACCTTGTTTTCCACATGGAACTTGGGCCTCTGGACTCTTCTCGCTGGATGGGTATCTATATATTTGAAATACCAATACCTAAAAAGCTCTTATTGTTGTTGGATGGCACCAATAACTACAGCTCTCAATACCCATATCTCATGTTGGATGTGTGCAAGAAGACAATGACGAGTGCAAGAGAATAACCAATATACAGTAATCTTTTGTATGGAGGATAGTCATATAAAGTATGGACCAATAGATAGTCTATCAGATAGTAGACCACTTCAAAGAGTCGAATGCAACCATGGATAGTTGGAAACGGGTGACAAAACCATAAGACGCCTCAGTTGGACTAGATAAAACCTTCAATAGCAATCCTAACAAAGACTTTCACAGAGGACATCTACAATCTTGACTCTTCAGCTCTTTGTTGTAGTTGGTAATAACAACGAACAAGATATTTCTCTGCAATTTATCAACAACCATCTGAATCAATAAGCGTCTATTCTCATACCATCCTCATTTAAATTCCTTAATTAATTTGATCTTTTCACAACTTCAAAATACTGCTAGATAAATGAGATGAGACCTTCAAGCGACTATATGTTCAGGCTTCCATGGAGGAAACGAAGTCGAAGGCATGGGTGATGATGGTTGTGCCAAGGAAGAAGACAAGTGCCCTTTCGATCCCAAAATAGGAGAAGAAAATAAGAAATCAATCATATCAGCTTCTATCCATAAATGGGATTGGACGATAGTGATGAGAGAATGCAACAATGACTATAGAACTTATGTGATGGCTTGAGAATGAACTATGAATATTTCCAGAAGTGGACTCATTTCCCGGTTCGTGCACCATAGATTAGGATTTTACGAAGATCCACTTGAAGAGGGATGCACAAGTGTTTCACACATATTGAGAAGGATTGGGAATGGAGAAGGACATGAACGACCTGAGAACTGGGCACAAAATAATTAGAGCGCTCATATCTGACATGACAATGTGCACCTAGGACAACATGGCAAGTAGAGGGGTGCAAAGAGACATTTCTGCAAGTAAAACGCTTAGAATTTCTCTGCTATGGAAAACTACTATAGCATGTTTCAGTCCTAAAAACTAAGATCTTTGATACCACTTTTAGAACACACTAATTGAGATAAGTGTGGATTGTCATTTCATTAATATGATATATATATAAATACATAAACTTGACTTTTGGATTTGTTTTTCAAGAGGACTCTCAATGATTGTTCCTATCACTTCACGTTTTATATTCCTTCATAATTCACTAATACCATAATCCTAATGGATTAGGTTTCCCACAAAAAAAATGAAAATATTGGAAATATTTTGGAGCATAGTCTAAACATGCTAGGATTTGAACATTTTCCAATCAAAGTTTTTCAATCATTTTTGTCCAAAATTTGATCAAAATTTAGAAGAATTGTTAGAATTGTAGATAAAAATGGTTGAGATTGCACATTTCTGGTTTAACAAGTATTTTTGAGGGTGTTGAATCCATTTATGCATTAAAAAATGCAATTTGCAATTTGACCAAAAATTATATAGCTAGATTCCAATGATAATTGCTGGAAAAAGTCCAAATTATATAATGTTTGGACTTATTCATATTTCATAATCAACCTCTTGTTGGCAGCCCTACATGTCTTTTCTATTTGAATGACAAAACGACACTTCATGTAGTTGGTTTCACCTCATGCTATAAATATTACCATTTGGGGATGATTACTGGAGTACAAAAGATGTTCATTTATTCTCTAAGATTTGCGTTTTCATTTCATGTTTGATTCATGAATGAAAGCCTGAATCAAACATGAAAACTTAGTTTGTATTATATCCTTGTTCAAAACATCTTTTTAAGGGTCATTGTGCTTGTATCTACTCCATGTTTAACACTTGAATGATTTCCCTTTGATTACTTTGAATGTTGATATGATACTTTATTGTTGCTTTGTATTCGAATTTTAAACATGTTTATTTGAACCCTTTGCAAACCAACTATAGTCATTGCTAGACATGGGAATTAAATGCACCAGAATCGTATCTTGTACTTGATCTTTGGCTAGCAGAGTGAATTGACAGACTTTTCATTATGAGTCAAGGGTTTGTGTTATGCTCTGTACTCGAGGCTTTCATTACCAGAAGCGATTGAACTTCATGACCGAAACCTTGATGTTTATGCTATGATCGCACATGGGCTTTGTTTGGTTTCTTTCCATTTTATTTTCTTAGATTTGTTTCTCCTGCTCCTGCCATCTAAACCCATAGCTAGCTTGAGTCGCCCCTATTATAGTCTAGTTATATTCTTAATGGCTCCTATTGTCTGAATCTAACCAAATGACTCTGAGTTTTCTGTTTGTAAAATCTCGTATTTGCCTGCCAGAGACACGTTTTTGCGGGAGCATTTATGAGCAAATCGTTACGAATTAGCCAAAACCCTTTAAAACCTATTCCAGAAATGGGGTCATTTAACTTCATCGCGGGAAAATTCTTCATAAATGTTACAGTTTCAGAGGTACATCTCATTTTTTGGAGGGAAAAATCTCAGAATTTCTTTGCGGCTGAGGTAAGCATTTTTGTTTGTTTTGCTCAGTGAACCAAGCCTCTTATTGGTGTTGGTGGGTTCCAAGTTATATTTTCCCTTCTTCTGTTTATGAGACTGCAATAGAATTGCCTATCCATCTCAACAAAAACTCCATCTCTTTTGTGTCTAAACCCTACTGTCGAAAACTGTGTGTTCATTCACAAAAAGACTATGCTATCACAGATCTACTCTATGTTATAGTTTGAAATCCATTGGGAGAAAGCCATGGTCTGATTTCATCTACAATAAATCATTGGAGGAAGTCTGAGGTGTATTAAAGAATAAAAACTGCAAGAATGAGGAATAGAGCAACTCAGATTTGACTTTTATAAACAAGAGGATTATGCAATATAATAATATGATCATTGAAAAAGAAACAACTCAACAAATTTCACTATCATGAATTCAGATGTTCCTTTGTCAAATGGCTGAAATAGAAAATAGTTGTTATGTTTTTTAATTGCTTCTGTTTTGAAAATAAAATAGGTCAGATTTTAATTTTTTTTATTTGTATTTTTACTATTTTAGACTAGCTACAAAAACCTGTATCTTATCTTTTTTGTAAAAAATAGTTTGAATTCAAGTCATTTTTATATAAAATTTAGTAATTAGTTATCTAACTTGTTCCTATTTTCGTTTTTCAAGATGTGGTATATCAGGTGCTAATTTTATGAGATGGAACATGTCCAATCTAGATGATTAGTATCTCCTTTTTTATTTTGTAAATAGGAAAAAACTTTTATAAATTTTTGAAGATACAATTTGATCATGAGTGGTTGTAGGCCCTCCATATTTGTAATGTTTTGATCTTATGGGATCTGATCTTATCCTGAGAGATAGGAAGATCAGATTTCCCAAAGACTCTTTAAAAACCATGCATTTTGTAAATGAGAGGCATCTTGGCGTAGAGCAGAAGATGGACGAATGATTCCAAGACTAAATGAAACAATGCATAAGCATTTTGGCTTTAGCTTTTTGTGAATGGTGTTTTCATTGAAGTTATGTTAATCCTGGTATATTAATAGGTCTTGTAGCTTTAGAATCAATGATCTATTATGTTTTGTGATACTCATGTTATAAATATCACCCATAATTTGCTTCTCTAGATATTGACACTGTGATCATCTCTTTAATTTGAATGACGAGATTTCTCTTTGATTTTTAGTTGAATAATGAAATGCAATGTGTTACACTCAGATTTATCTTACTGTAATTACTTGTGATCATAAGATCACAGGGTTTATTTGTATTACCTATTCTGTTATTAAATTTCAGTTACCAGGACATGTTATGAATTTATTCAGAATATTTGCACTATAAGTCTATTGCAGATTTATCTCATAGGCACGGTGGTTGGATGCTTCTTATTCGCACAGAATCTCGAATACATTTCACAAACTAACATCGGGTTAGCTCCTTTATGTGTCTAATTTCTGTTAATTATGCATAGTGAAACCAGAAAGTTTAGATCAACTTTTGACTATCTGTACATCTGTGTTTCATAGTCTAGTTAATTCATGATTTGTTAGATTAACATAGAGAAAACAAAAAATATTTTGAATGTGTTTTCTTTATCTGCTTCTCAAAAGCAATTATTTTCACATTTATTTCGTGAGTTTCCAGTAAAACTCACAACTTGTAAATGTTGTTCATAAATGGGATTTTTTATGTTTTATTGTTCTGCCTAAACACATTTAAAACAGTTATATATATAGTTGTTAGCATTAGTTAGTTATTCTTTTCTTTTGATTTTATTTTAGGATTTTAGATTGGATAACGGAGCCATTAAACCCGTCAGAATGAGTTACACCAAACGACTTGGGTTACTTAGACAACCTTGGACTAGACTCGTTCTTCCAGTTGACAGACGATCAATTTCATCTGTCAACAAATGGCACTAGAAGAAGGGCCTAAGGCCGATTTAATGATTAAATGTTTCATCCCTCGGACTTTCATAATTCCATATTTATAAATCCTTCTTCCATGTCATCTTATAATGCACTACAAGGCAAGTTAGATGACAAGCTAACAATTTGGAGTCAATTTCTTCAAATTCTTAATGGCTCCCACTTGAATCACTGTGTTGGAACATGCTTTTAATGTCTCATTACCAGTTATTTTCAACAAGACATATGATCTCTTTTCAGAACTCACCTTTGATGGTGAAGGGAACACATCTGCAGTAGACCATATTTATAATTTTTTTTATAAATGTTTAAGACATAATATCATTGATCCTAATGTTGCATGCAAATTGTTTCCTCTCACTTTCCGAAGTCGGATTAAATATTGGTTTGAATATTTTCCGGATAATTCTATTCATTCTCTGTCTGAGTTTGTATTTGAGTTTTTATCAGATTTTAGAAACTATGATTATGATGAATTAAGTAAAGAATTAAGTTGCTTAAGGAAAGAAAACGACGAATCATTCAATAATCCTTCAATTAGGTTCATTCATGTTTGTACTAGATTCTCTTTGAAAGAAATGTTGCTTATTAATGAGTGGTTTGAATATCTCCTTTCTCTCTCAGACGAGCGAGATCAATTAATGGTTAACCAATCTAAATTGAGCACTAACACTCAATCTCAAGATGGTTCAAATTTTGATGTTAATCTTGAAGATTTTGAAGCACCACAATTTTGGTCAACTTCTTTCATTTTTGCAAATCATGAGCAGCATCATATTTTACAAAATTCAATTGTCACATCTAGTCATTCCTTGCAAACAATGTCTCCTCTCGTCAAAGAAGGAACCTTGACTTTAAAACATGACAGTTGTCACAAACTCATAGATTTTATAACTGTTTCTAAAGTAAAAGAGGTCGAATGTGAAGTTGGTAATCACGTGGATGATAAATCTTCCCCTAATTTAGCTGAACAGATCCATGATCAATTAGTGGGAGACAAAATCATTAGGCAATCTTCTATCTCTAGTGATTTTCTCTCAAATTTTCCCTTACACAATGAACCAAATGATCTCTTAAAAACTGTCTCGTGCTCTTTAAAAGAGAATACAAAAGAGGTTGATCATTTTATACAAGGAGAGGGGACAAAACCAGATTTCGAAACGCATATACCTATCATTTCAAGAGAAGCATTTTGTCTCCTTATTTCTTCTACATATTATTCCTTGTACCCTGATATTTTTTATTCTAATGTTGTGCAATTGCATGTTCCATATTACCTTGGAGAGAATTCAAAATTATATAATCAGGTACAAAGAGATTACCGGATAGAAGACAAAGAGGGAAATAATTTTGCCCATGAACATATTAATTTTTATTCTCATCAATTATCTATGAGTAAATCAATAAATGATTTGAAAGAGTCTCAAATTGCATCTTCCATTGATTCATTTTAGTTTGTGTTTTGAGAAGGATCTAAATTTTTCCATGATCAATTATTTGAGGTTGAAAAGTATAATCGGCCAAATATTACTACCAATGATGATTATTCAAAAATGTTGGTCGTTCCATCTAGTTCACCTCAAATAGTTAACTTTGAAATATATAAGCTCAATGGAAAGTTTCAAGAGAATGGGACACTTCTTTTTTGATCGAGAATCATGATAGGTTCTCGCCATCTTGATCCGACATTTTTACAAGATTCTTTCCTTGATAGTCTAATACTTTATTCTCATCGAGAAGATTTTTCACATGTGAATTGTTTAAAACAATCCCATGCTAGTAATTGCATGTATTATGATAGGATTGCAGAATGGATGGAGGATTCTTACAAAAATAATGTCAAAGGGAATGGTAAGATCATGCTTGTTTTGTTTTTAAATGATGATTATAAAGGTAAGTATGATATATTTCTGTCATTTTTTGATATACTACCATTCTTGTTAGTAATATTTGATTTTGTTTCCATTGCAGGATTGGAGTTACTCCGATGGCTACATTGGAAGCATGACTTTACGTAGTATTTTGATTTGTTTAGTACTTAGAGTAGGTTTAGGAGCATGTTTTATTTTAGTTTTATTTCTCACTGTTTCTCTTTGTAATAATGCAGTTAAAGAACACAAGTGGGTGCATCAAGAGAAACATAATATGATTGTTGTCAAGGAAGTCCGCTTGATACTTTTCTCTCTTCTTTTCGTTGAATATTTCTTTTCAAAACAGCAGTATTATTATGAAAATTTTAAATGGAAAGTAAGGAGATAAGTAAAAATTTGAACTATCGACTCAACCCTGACCCAAGGTGCCACGAGTAGGACTGCACGCATATTAACGAAGATTTTTCTATTCTATTTTAAGCTCTCAAAAAATATTCCGCGTGATGATTCCAGATTTACCTATGTACATATTTTTCTTTTTAAATTTTCTTATTGTTTTTTTATTTTGGTTCTTTTCATTTTGCTTGTTTTCACTATTTTCTGAATAAATTTATGTCTGTGTCACCATTAGTTCATGAAAGGAAACCAGAATGTCTCATCATAAAGCAACAGTCAAGGTCATCAGTGTTGTAAATTGTTAAAACTCAGACTAGTAAAGGAAACTTTTTGTTCAAAATAGTCTTCCTAGTTTCACTTTATAATCACAAGAAGATACAATCATCATTAAAACTCCTTACGTTGTCCCTGTTTTTAAAGAAAACAACTCAAGTATGCCTTCATGTCCTCGAAAAGTTTCTTATCAGAAAACTAAGTTCATATCATGATGAAGGTCATCAAACGAGAATTTAAATTGAAAAATATAAAGTTGTTCGAAGTCTGAAATTTTCAGCATCACCCGGCTCTCCTGAAGATCATAAAGTTTATGTCTAATTCTAAAATAACTTCTAGAGAGATGAATGCACTGCAAAGTGTGGGAAGTGTCTGTAAACCTGACAAGATACTGAACAAGTCTACAGGCAGCGGGTAAATGCATACATGATTCCAAGGCAACTTCATCGGGGTATTGAACAGGCCTGATGGCAGCTAAGCAATGTCGGGTTGGAGAAAATTATCAAGTATAAAAAAATTTATTAATCGTAAAATGTCCTTCATCTTGAATTGATGTTTCTTGGATAGGATAGAGGTGTCAAAGTGGGATAATTGACATCCCTGCCGAGGCTATGGACGCCTGCTAGCAGCAGTGGCCCTGTCAACAATGGCCCTGTCAACAGTATTGGAGTCATTTGCCTAAATGTCATCTCGCTCATAATTAAAACTTGTCACCGGTTTGAATTTGGACAGAAACACATCTAACGCTAGATTGTGCGATTTTTTATTTTGATTGGGATACTTGACTCACTATTGACTGTTCTTTAAATTCTTAAACCATTCTGATCCTTCCTAACGTGAATTCTCTGGTGATGCAAAGATAACTGATTCTCCCAGTAAATCACCATTGTTGGCATCCCTACATGTCTTTGCTATTTGAACGACAAAACGACACTTCATGTAGTTGCCTTCACCTCACGCTGTAAATATTACCATTTGGGGATGATTACTAGAGTACAAAATATTTTCATTTATTCTCTAAGATTTTCATTTTTGTTTCATGTTTGATTCATGATTGAAAGCATGAATCAAACATGAAAACTTAGTTTGTATTATATCCTTGTTCAAAACATCTTTTTAAGGGTCATTGTGCTTGTATCTACTCCATCTTTAATTCTTGAATGAATTCCCTTTGATTACTTTGAATGTTGATATGATACTTATTGTTGCTTTGCATTCAATTTTTAAACATGTTTATTTGAACCCTTTGCAAACCAACTATAGTCATTGCTAGACATGGGAATTAAATGCACCAAAATCATATCCTGTACTTGATCTTTGGCTGGTAGAGTGAATTGACAGGATTTTCATTATGCGTTGAGGGTTTGTGTTATGCTCTATACTCGAGGCTTTCATTACCATGAGCACTTGAACTTCGTGATGGAAACCTTGATGTTTATGCTATGATCGTGCAGGAGCTTTGTTTGGTTTCTTTCCATTTTATTCGCTCAGATTTGTTTCACCTGCTCCTGCCATGTAAACCCATAGCTAGCTTGAGTCACCCCTGTTATAGTCTGGTTATATTCTTAATGGCTCCTTTTTTCCGAATCCAACCAAATGACTCTAAGTTTTATGTTTGTAAAATCCTGTATTTTCCTGCCAGAGACACGTTTTTGCGGGAGCATTTCTGAGAAAATCGTTACAAATTAGTTAAAACCCTTTAAAACCCATTCTGGAAATGGAGTCATTTACCTTCATCGTGGGACGATTCTTCAGAAACGTTGCAGTTTCAGAGGTACATGTCATTCTTTGGAGGGAAAAATCTCAGAATTTCTTTGCAGCTGAGGTAAGCATTTTTGTTTGTTTTTCTTATAAATCCAAGCCTATTATTGGTTTTGGTGGGTTCCAAGTTATATTTTCCCTTCTTCTGTTTATGAGACTGCAGTAGAATTGCCTCTCCGTCTCAATAAAAACTCCATCTCTTTCATGTCTAAACTCTACTGTCGAAAAACTCTGTGTTCATCCACAAAAAGATTATGCTATCACAGATCTACTCTCTACTACAGTTTGAAACGCATTGGGAGAAATCCACGGTCTGATTTCATCTACAAAAAGTCATTAGAGGAATTCTTAGATGTATTAAAGAATAAAAACCGCAAGCATGAGGAATAGGGCAACTTAGATTTGAGTTTTATAAACAAGAGGATTATTCAATCTAATGATATGATCATTAAAAAAGAAACAACTCAACAAATTCCACTATCATGAATTCGGATGTTCCTTTGTCAAATGGATGAAATAGCAAATAGTTGTTATGTTTTTGAATTGCTTCTGTTTTGAAAATAAAATAGGTTAGATTTTATTTTTTTTGTTTTTATTTTTACTATTTTAGACTAGCTACAGAAACCTGTAGCTTATCTTTTTTGTAAAAATTAGTTTGAATTCAAGTCATTTTTATATAAAATTTAGTAATTAGTTATATAATTTGTTCCTATTTTCATTTTTCAGGATGTGGTATATCGGATGTTGATTTTATGAGATGGAACATGTCCAATCTAGGTGATTAGTATCTCCTTTTTTACTTTGTAAATAGGAAAAAACTTGTATAAATTTTTGAAGATACAATTTGATCATGAGTGGCTGTAGGCCCTCCATATTTGTAATGTTTTGATCTTATGGGATCTGATCTTATCCTGAGATATAGGAAGATCATATTTCCCAAAGTCTCTTTAAAAACCATGCATTTTGTAAATGAGAGGCATCTTGGCCTAGCGCAGAAGATGGATGAATGATTCCAAGACTAAATGAAACAACGCATAAGCATTTTGGCTTTAGCTTTTTGTGAATGGTGTTTTCATTGAAGTTTTGTTAATCCTGGTATATTAATAGGTCTTGTATCTTTAGACTCATTGATCTATTATGTTTGGGATACTCATGTTATAAATATCGCCCATAATTTGCTTCTCTAGATATTGACACTGTGATCATCTCTTTAATTTGAATGACATGATTTCTCTTTGATTTTTAGTTGAACAATGAAATGCAATGTGTTACACTCATATTTATCTTGTTGTAATCACTTGCGATCATAAGATCATAGGGTTTATTTGTATTACCTATTATGTTGTTAAATTTCAGTTACCAGGACATGTTATGAATTTATTCAGAATATTTGCACTATAAGTCTATTGCAGATTTATATCGTAGGCACAGTGGCTAGATGCTTCTTATTCGCACAGAATCCTGGATACATTTCACAAACTAACATCAGGTTATCTCCCTTATGTTTCTAATTTCTTTCAATTATGCATAGTGAAACCAAAAAGTTTAGAACATCTTTTGACTATCTGTACATCTATGTTTCATAGTCTAGTTAATTCATGATTTGTTAGATTAACATAGAGAAAACAAAAAATATTTTGAATGTGATTTCTTTATCTGCTTCTCAAAATAAATTATTTTCACATTGATTTCATGAGTTTACAGTAAAACTCACAACCTGTAAATGTTGTTTATAAATGGGATTTTTTATGTTTTCTTGTTCTGCCTAAACACATTTAAAACAGTTATATATATATATATATATATATATATATATATATATATATATATATATATATATATATATATATATATATATATATATAACCAAGTGAAGATTGCATAAGGTTACACATTATAATGATCAATAAAATATCATCTCTACT
>JZKD02S1207546.1:177902-196106 GCA_000966675.3 Picea glauca | reverse complement strand
AGATCCAGTAGAATATGTTGAACTAGTAACCACTACACTAAATGGTTTCCCTCCCTCTTGGGACCCATTTGTCTAAGGAATTTGTGCAAGAAGGAAGTTACACAAGTTTGACAAGTTATGTGAAGATTGCCCTCAAGAGGAATCTAGATTGATTTCCAAGAGACAAAAGGTAGATGATGAGGAAAACCAAGCACTTGCAGCACAAGTGAAGAAGAGAAAGGAAAGAGAAGAAGGCAGACCAAGGAGGTATAAGAAGCCACGTCGTAGGAGGGATATGTCAAAGGCTCAGTTCTTCAATTGGAGGAAGATGGGACATTATGCTACACAATGTCCTCACAAACATGAGAAGGAAAAGAAGAAGAAGCACCATGCACATGTAGCTGATGCTAAAGAACACAAACCCAAAGATGAAGAAATTGTATTTAGTTTAGAACTCACCAGAACCATCACTCAAGGAAGCGATACCTAGATCATAGATAGCGGTGCTTCCAAGCATATGATAGGATTAAAAAACTCACTATCAAAATTAACAGAAAAGGACTCCTCACTTCAAGTGGTGCTTGGAGATGATTCCAAGCATGCAATCAAAGGCATTGGCGAAGCCTCCTTTGAAATTGACTCATGTAACCCTCTTTCAATTAAATATATACTATTTGTACAAGGTTTAAAGAAGAATCTTCTATCTATTTCAGCTTTATAAGATAGAGGTTTTAGGGTGGCTTTTGTGGATGGCCAAGTCCTTCTATGGCCCAATAAATCAAGCATAAATAAAACCATGGTGATTGGTGTTCTAGAGTGAGGACTTTATAAGTTGAAGGGACACCAAGAACAAGCCCTTGTACATAATAGTGTTAGTTCCAGTGAACTATGGCACTGAATGCTTTCTCACTTGAACTATAGATCATTACCAGTTTTGAGAAAAATGGTTGCAGGTCTACCAGAAATCCAGATAGACCATGACAGAGTATGCAAAGGTTGTTCAATTGGAAAGAATGTCAAGGGAAGATTTACAAACAATAATAGTATATCCAAAGGTATTTTGGACATCATACACTCTGATGTATGCAGACAGATGACGGTGCCATCATTTGGCAATTTTGTATACTATGTGTTGTTCATAGACTACTATTCAAGGAAGACATGGATATACTTCTTGAAAGCAAAAGATGAAGTCTTTAACAAGTTTCAAGAATTCAAGGTTTTTGTTGGGAATATTTATGAGAGGAAGATTGAAGTTTTGATATTTGACAATGGAGGTGATTACACCTCAAAGGAGTTTAAAGACTTTTTCCAAGAAGCAGGGATTAAGAGGGAGCTTACAACTCCCTATAACCCAAAACATAATGGGGTTGCAGAAAGAAAGAAGAGATCCATCATAGAGGAAACAAAAGAAATGATACATGACCAGGGCCTACCCATGAAATTATGGGAAGAAGCATCAATATGATTGTATACGTGCAAAACATAATCCCTCATAAGATATTGGGGAACAAGACACCTAAACAGGTGTTCACCAGAAAGAATCCAAAAGTCAATCACTTTAGGATTTTTGGTTTTCCAATGTTTATACATGTTCCCAAGGAAAAGAGAATGAAATTGGAACCTTCGGGAAAGAAGGGCACATTCATTGGATACAGTGAATATTCAAAGGCCTACATAATTTACATTCCAGGGCAGAGACAGATCGAGATCAGTTGACATGTAACATTTGATGAAGATGAATCCTTCAGAAGATCTAGGGAATATCACATAGATGAGGACCAAATAGAGAAAGAGGTTCCCAAAGATGAAGTCATGGTAGACTCTACACCTGAAGAAACCATCCAAGAAGTTCATAATGATATGGTAGTGCAATACCCCAAGGACGTACCCCAGTTATATTATGTATTGAAATCATGTTTATAGGTTGGTGAGCCAAGTGTATATAAGTTGGTGGGATTATGTGTTATATAGGCCGGAGAGACTAGGTGTTAAAGGCCAGGAGCCTGATTTTTGTATATGTAATTATGCATATCACTAATAAAATATAAACATCACTGCGTGCTGACCGACCACGAAGAAAGAGTGATGGGGGACTAAGCTTCCACAGAATGGGTAATGAAAAGGGGGATGAAAGGTTGGAAAGAGGGGCTTAAGTCCTTGAGAATAATGATTTATTATTATTCCAAAGTTGTGTGACAAACATGTTTTTATCCTAAGTCTTGGGAAAGGCATCTTGTGCAAAAGGGAACGCATGCAGCTCCAAGAAGACAAGTTTCGACCTGGGCGCATGCAGTTAAAGGGTGAAGAGCCATCTGTGTTGGGGGTTCATCCTCCATTCTTTCGTCCACTGTCTGAACCATGAGGCATCGACGTTTGATCTCTGCATACCCTCACGCATCTCTGAAACCAGAAAACTGTGATGTTTTCCTGAGAAACCAACACATCCTTTGTCTGAACCATTTGAGTCTGCATTTGACCTCTGCATTGATTCCTTGTCACGCACCCTGAAAACTAGTGGCAACCCCGTGGACCGAGCCGTGTATCCTGTGTGTCCTGTGAACTAGTTTATTCACATTTCAAATCCAAGTTCGTGCTTAACCGTTTGGGTTGTTGTCTTCTTTGAAAACTGAGCATACTGTAATTGTCTATGCCATGTGTGTTATAACTGTGGGCTGTTGTGGCCACACAATCACTTGGATGAGTGTGAATTTCTTCCTTCATCTATACCTTTTTGAGCCTTACTATTGTCCTCCTTGTGTTGGAACGGAGCTGAAGAAGCAGGTTGTCAGGCCTGTGTGAAACACTCTCTCCAGGTGAGGGAGGTGGTTGTGGTTGAAGAGGCAGGTTGTCAGGCCTATGAGTGACGCTCTCAAGGTGAGAGAGTGCACAGAGGAAGTGAGAACTCCTGGAAGGGGTCCTGTAGCTTCCACAGAGCTCAGAGAATTTCGGCCTGGCATGTTGTTGAAGCCAAAGGTAAGGGAGGTTTAGCAGCCGAAGGACTGTCCTATGTGACAATGAAGGTGTATACTCCTAGGGTGGGACAAGCATGTGGGGAATGAGAGTCTATGAGTAGTGGAAATAAGTGGCTCCTGGGATAGAATACATCCTCATAAACTGTGTGTCTTCTTGTTGACCTTTCCTAGCCTAGGATTCCCTTGCCCGGTGGAGCTTAGTCCCATCTCGGGGGTGACCTACTGCTGAGAGTGATGAGCAGCGTGGTCTAAGGCTGGGAGGTTCGTGGAAGGCCTGCACGCAGATGGTGGAGTTACTCCAGTTTCAAGGATAAGTATCATTATGTGTTTAATTTCAATTAAAATGCATGTCTATGATGCTTGTATATTTTCATGTATTCCGCTGCATGTATGAATTGTTGTAAATTCTATTTAAGTCTGTATGATAGCAGCAACTCTATGTTAAATGTGTTAATTTGATTTAATGCATTATATATATAAGTGTATGCTCCACGTAGTAGCGTTGCCCGATAGTGGGGTTGATGGTCGGGGACATTACAATATGGTATAAGAGCCAAGGTTTTAACGCTGAGCCCGGATGGGTCAGATAAGTGGTCTTTGGACCCAAGGTTTCGAGTGGAAATGGTGTTCGGAGGAACCAATTTAGAACCTTAGAATGTTTCTGAGTGCCAAGGGGTTACTTGGTCATGTTACGAAGCTTAGGAGGAGTAGCGGTAGAATAAAACCACAGTCGGTGTGGTATTTGACCAGAGAGAGAGAGCTCAACACTTGGGATGTTGGATCCATAGGATCTGTTCGGAAGGAGAGGAAAAACCTTTATGACCATCAGATCTGGGGAAAGTGTAGAAAGGGTAACCTGGAATCACTTCAAACTTCGTGATGATGGTGAAATTGAATGCAAAGGTAAGATAAAGGCTGAAACCCGAAGCTCTGAAGTCCAAAGGAGATCTACACCGTAGATAGTAGGAAAATATCATGACCATTAGTTCCATGTTCAGGAAGGAAAATGAAAGTCACTTCGAAGGATTTCAAGTGTGGAATGTGACAAACTCCCGAAGTCCCGAAGGCTGAAGTAGATCGCAATCGTCTATTGCGAAGGACATGCATCAAAAGATCATGTACTTCAGGTGGAAGTACTTCGAGTGGAGGCAAGTGTTGTAAGTTTTAAACTCTCAATGCTCAAAGTGTCAAAGTCAGTCATAGTTGTTGATCATGAAGGAGAACACGCGTCGGTAGATTGTGAACTCCAGGAGAAAGAACTTCTGGAAAAAGCGAACATGGAGGAGTTGAAACTCCCGAATCCCGAAGAGTCGAAGTGGTGAGTCATGATGACATCACCTGGAGGATACATGGACACATGGGTTGTGTGCCATGTGTAAGTAGATTTTGAACCGTGGAATATTGAAATGGAATTTGGAATGTGACAAGTGTCACCCATTTGAATGGGACACATATCAGTCGATAGTATTCTGCCATGTGGCATCTTGTATGAGCAAGGTTAGTTGGGCCCGAGGTTATGTAAGGTAGTTAAAGTTCGTAGGACCCACAGTGGAAATGATCACGATACATCAAGATCAACAACCAGGAGACATTGTGGGGACCCAAGTTGCACAAAAGCTAATTCTCCAAGGCGGTCTCGCAATCCAAATTGCGGTTTCACTAAGGGGTTACATCTCAGCATCAAAATAATTGCGGGATGAAAGGTGGGTTACTCCAAACCACCATTGCATTCCCCCGCAATTGGAAAAACATTAAGTAATGTGACATAATAATGTCACCTAAGGTGACGTGAGAGTGTTCAGAGATTAATGGTTCAAGGTGTTTGGATGTGAAATCTTCTGAAGTCCCGAAGTCCTGGAACTTAGACGCCTAAGGTTCCACAACGAGTGTCAGCCATTGGATGCTGGGTAGATGTGGACCATTGATCCACCCTACTTCACGAGTTTGTTAATTCAGAACTTCGAGAGTCTGTTAAGACATATTATGAAGACTTCGGAACCCAAAGTCCTGATTAAGTGCTTACCGATCTAGCACTTGGTCACAGCTCATGGTCGCAGGGGTTGGGGCTAAGAGAAAAGGGCTGAGGCCTGAAATTTTTACAGAGACAAAAAGAGCTCAGATTTTTTTTTTATGAAATCTGAACATTTTCTGTAATCAGATTCGGTTTATGAATTTTGTGGGATTTGTTGAGGATTGCTGACTTGACAAATTCTGGTTTTCTGCATGTTGTGTTTGCAGAAGTTTAATGAGTGACAGAACCGAATAGAGTTGCCATTGAGTGCAAAGAAATGGAGGAGGCTCAAAATTCTTCCAGTTCAGAGAATGAATCTAAAGGGATGTATGTTCATTTGGGAGTTGAAGGGTCGAACTCCAATGGGAATGGAGAAGAGATAGATAAGGAAGGGCATATGATAAAAATCATTGAAAGATTGCAGAAAGATGCCCAAACTCACCGAGCAAATAGCAGAAATCTCATGAAAGCTAAGGAACAACATGGAGAATTCAACTTAAAGTTGATGAAGAGTCTGGAGAGAATAGAAAATAAGTTGGAAAAGGAGAGAGACTCAAGCAAAACAGGGAGTCACCATACTTTTGAGAGAAGAATATCAAGGAGTGTTGGTAGATCCACCATCATCACTCCCAAGGTCACTCCAAGAGGAGGGCACACAAAAGTTCAAGCCCATCCCCTACCAGAAAACACAGGAGATCTGGAGTGGATGAACTGAAGGGAGAAATGAACAAGATTAAGCCTCCTACGTTTGATGGACAACACAAGAAGGAGGAAGATGTCGAAACATGGTTTCTTGGCATGAGGAAATATTTCCAACTACATAATTATTCTCTCATGCTGAAGGAAGAATTGCAATGTATCAATTGAAAGGAAAAGCATCCATGTGGTGGGATCAACTTGTGCAGGTATCGCATTAGAGAGAAAGACATCACTTGGAAATAATTCAAGAGGTATTTCGAGAACAAATACTTGACTAAAATATACTACGACAGAAAGATGAAAGAGTTCTTTGAACTCAAGCTGGGCAACATGACCATTGATGAATATGAACACAAATTTTTGGAGTTACTGAAGTATGTTTTGTTCATCAAAGATGAGACTGTCAAGATCCAAAGGTATCTGAGTGGACTTCTACCTTCCATTGGGGTCAATATTCAGTATGTTAACGCTCTGTAATTTCTCGGCTGAAAGAAGAAATTGACGGAGGTAATTGTTTCAACCGCTTGGAGTCTTGGATATAGCCCTCCAAGACTCGGAAAGGGCTCTCTCTGTATGATTTAGCTTGGTTTGGAATAGGATATTAAGCTAGTTAGGAGGGATTGGGGTTTTTGGTTTTTTAAATGGTGATTTTGGGACCACAAAGAGGGCCATTGGGAAAATGGGGTCTGCACTTAAACATATGATTCACTCTCAGATCTAGACAAAACTTTTACACATGGCAAGGTAGTGGAAATGTTGGATTGAATTAAGTTTGAATGGTTTCAATTGAGGAAGAAATAGGGGAGGAAAAAAACAAGCAAAGGAGAAGTTAAGAATTCCTAAACTGAGCTTTAGAAGAGAAACATAAAGATTACCGAAAGATCATATGCAGAGTATTTCACCAATAAATTCTTCTCTATCACTATCCTTTGATAATAAGAATTTGAAAACAAATGGTATGATAACTGGAAGAAAACACTTAACATAGAAGAGGAATGCCACCAACACCTCGACACAAGAATCCTGTCAAAAGCTTGCTTATTTCTGATCGATCATTTAAAGATTACAGAAAATCCTCCTGGAAAAGCACAACCCAGGGTCCAACAAAAGAAAACACACCCCACAGGTCGAACCCCCCCCTTATCTTTTTTACATGTGAATATATAAGAAAAAATGCCTCAGCCTTCAAAAGACTCGAGCTCTATCTTTGCTTTCTAAAAATAGAAAACAGTTACAATACTGCATGACACCTGTAACTGACCTCCTAACTCCTAGGTAATAGTTACAAGAAGATGATGACAGATGTGAATTATTTTCCACTTTGTTGGAAATCAAATCAAATACAAATCAAAAAACAATAAACTAAATTAAAGAAAGGGTTGCAGTGTCTCGAGTTGTAGGAACTGGAACCAAATCCCCTTATTTTGGAATGATCCTCTTCCATCTGTACTCAATCTCTCATGATTCACTGCCTTGAAATCTGGTATTTGATTTATTATCTGTTAACCAATTTCCACATGTCATTGATTACTAAATTTCTGCCATGGAATCTGGAATGCTGAAACTGCCACTCACCACTTGTGATTAGAAGAGAAGAATGCTTTGCCACATATGTTCCTCTGTTTACTAATTTCGTGCCTTGGTGAATGGGGGAAAATTTATGGCTGAGAATGCTCGATCTGGACTTTATCTTGTTTTACTAGCTGCCATCTATGTCCCAAGCTATTGAGGACGCTGGAGTTGTTGGAATAAAATCTAGCATTGCTTCTAGGAGTCTCGAATGGATGAATGCTTGGTGTAGGAAAAACTTTGAATTTAGAATGCTAATTGATCCTGGGAATTTCCTCGCTACTACCTTAAAACCTGGGATTTCCCTTCACCTCTTGAATTTGAATGCTATCCTAGTATGAAAATCAGGGGTATATGTTTTTGAAAGATCGGGATGCTTTGCCAATTTCTGCTACGTGTTAACTAATTGCCCATTAATTGCTTCTTTGAGATCTAAAATTTGATCTCTTCTAACAAGAGTTCGACCATTAAATTGGCTCCTTAAAATCAACTAACCTTGAAATCCCGGATAAGTTAGAAATTCTCCTCTTTCAACTTTAGCCACGATCTAACAACATGATCTATATCATCAAACAATATTCTGCCTCCTTCTGCCCTCCTGGAGCGGTGTTCCCTCTATCATTCATACCCGCCTGCCCTTCTTTTGAACAGTTTATCTGTAGAATGAACAAGTCCTAAATTCAAGTCCTTCCTCGAAATCGATATAGCGACCTCTGGACAAGTGGCTACACAGAATACACAAGGGCTACCACTGTCGAATTTCGATTTCTACTCATCCCTCCCATCAAAAGTAGAGCTCATCAAATAGAGGAGATACAAATCCGTTTATCTCAATTTCCTACAAATCAAATCTGCAATCAAATGCTCTACCACTTGTGCAGATCTTTACCCATACGATGTGGCACTGTATCTTTAGAGAATTCGGTTGAATGGGGCAAATGATTCTGGATCAATCGCCCAGTGGGACATTCGAGGTGCAAGAGGCCACACATATTGTTTTGCTTATTTTGAGAGGCAATCGGGTAGCCTCAGATCCCGTGTGCATTTGTGTTCATTACCATTGCCACGCTCTGCCAAGATTGTTATAGTGACTCTGTTCAGAATGTTGAGAAGAAAGGAGGATGTGGATCCGTTTCCCCAGCCACTCAAATCTCCAGTGATCTAATTTTCACCTGCAAAGTGACCTGCCAGGGTTCTGCTCAAACATCACCTCCACAATCTAATGACCAAACAATTCAATGCCAATTCAAGGTGGCCGACCTGAAGCAAAGTGTGTTGATGGTGAATCTACATTCTTCAACACCCTTGATTTAAACAAGAGAAAATGGCCACTTGGCTATTCGACATCTTATTGAGCTTGCTCTCGGGCACTCTGCATAGTTTGACAAACTAAATTTGACCTCTGCGCATCCTCTGTTTAACACTTGGATTTATTCTTTAACAATATGGTGATTAGATTCTTCCACACAAACCCCTTACTTGGCAAATTATGGCGTTCACCATAAAGACTATGGCATGTACTCCCGTGGGCTTCTCCCTTATGACTTGGTCTGGAGCTTGGGTACTGGCTTTGAGTTGATATGGTGGCTCGATTTCATATGTTGTTGTTAACCCGTGTCTTGTGTGTTGCACGATGTTGTGTGCTAACCCATGACATGTGTTGTGTTGTTCTGTGGCAGATTGCATGGAGCTGGAGCATTGGAGCGTAAATTTGGCCTCTGGGCTAAATTTTGATGAAAACACATAAAACAAGAAACCCAAATTTAGGGCAGAAGCTCAAAAACCACTAAAGAATATGCCCCATGACATGTCCACGGGCTAGAAAACTCGGAAAAAATCCATAATGCCCGAGAAAAGACAGAAATACAAAGGCTAGGATGATAAATGTGAAGATCAGAGAGCCATTTTTTAATCTGGCTACAGGCTTTTGGTAGCTAGGGGTACACAAAAATTGGATTCTAAGCGACTAAAAGTTCTCTCTTTTGGTAGATAACATAACATGAGACTCTACTATTTAACTACTGAAAACAAAAACTCATGTGTGATAACAGCTGAGGTGAATTGAGAGATTTATGTCGCTTTTACATCTTTGTTGTGCGTCGTGAGCAAAAGCGTAATGCCTGAAATAGATAGATATTAGTCAGAATATTGATTTCCCTATTATATAGGTTTCTAACATAGTATGATGACCCAAAAACTATGGAAGAAATGAGAAGAAGAGTGAAATGATTATATGAGCAACAAAGAGAGAATCCTACTTTTCGGAAGGCTTGGGAAGACAAGAAGAAACTCAAGATGGATCAGAGGATGAAGGGAACTAAGCCACCCTTTTTCAAGAACAATCCTCAATGAAAACCATCTTTTAGAGAGCCCAATAAGGTTGAAGTGGGTGGGCAGATGCCAACACAACCACCTATGGAATGTTGGGGTTGTAAGTGAAACCATAGGTACAAAGATTGCCCCCACAGAAATGATAAAGTGAGAACTGTCCACAATGTTCAGTATGCTAAAATAGTGGAGGACATGGATAGTAGAATACCCAGGATCTACGCAGCCCTGGAAAACAAGCAAACAAAATATCAGTCGCACATGATTGAAGTGGAAGGTATGATCAACAACCATGCCTTTACTATTTTAATTGATTTAGGGGCTAGCCATAGTTATATAGATCCTAGAGTGGTGGAAACTTTGCAATTTTCGAGAAGAAAACATGAAAAGTCTTGGTTAGTGTAGCTAGCTACAGGAAACAAGAGGAAAGTCACTGAGTTAGTTAAGTCATGTCTAGTGGACATGAATGGACTGAGCACAAAGGCTGAATTGAACATTCTACCTTTAGGTTCTTATGACGGTCTAGTTGGGATGGATTGGTTGGACCAACACCATGCCATCCTGGACTTTCATAACAAGGCATTCACTTTCCTGGATGAGGAAGGAAATCAGAAAATAGTCCAAGGAATTCCCAGAGTTGTTGCTATCAGAGAAATCTCTGCAATGCAACTGAAGAAGTGTTACAGAAAAGGTTGTCAATTATTTGCAGCCCATGTGGAGGAAACACCTAAGGATAAGGTGTCAATTATTGGAGATCATGTGGTACTAAATGATTTTGAAGATGCATTCTAGGAGGTACCCGGATTACCCCCGAAGAGAGATATTGAATTCTCTGTAAACCTGATGCCTGGAGTAGCTTCAGTGTCAAAAAATCCTTACAGAATGAGTACACCAGAGTTGAAATAACTGCAATTGCAGCTTGAGGAGCTTCTGAAGAAGGGTATATACGCCCAAATGTGCCACCTTGGGGTGCCCCAGTCCTATTCATGAAGAAGAAGGATGGAACATTGAGATTGTGTATCGATTTCAAACAGTTGAACAAAGTGACTATTAAGAACAAGTGTCCTCTGCCGAGGATCGATGATCTCTTTGATCAGTTGAAGGATGCCAAGATATTTTCAAAGATAGATCTCAGGTCAGGATATCACCAGGTAAGAATAAAGGATGAATACATCAGTAAGACTGCCTTGAGAACAAGGTATGGTTACTATGAATTCACAGTGGTGCCATTTGGGTTGTCAAATGCACCCATTGTTTTTATGTGCCTAATGAATGGTGTATTTAGGGACTATTTGGACAAGCTTTTCATAGTCTTTTTGGATGACATCCTAGTTTATTCCAAGTTGGAGGAAGATCATGAACAACATCTGAGGATGGTGCTACAAGTTCTAAGAGAGAACCAACGGTATGCCAAGTTGAGAAAATGCTCGTTTTGTCAAAAATGGATCCATTACTTGGGGCATATCATTTCAAAGGATGGGATAGTTGTGGATCTTGAGAAGATTGAGGCCATCAGAGAATGGTCAACACTAAAGAATGTGACAAAAGTCAGATCATTTATGGGTCTAGTTGGCTATTACAGAAGGTTCATTACAGGGTTCTCAAGGATAGCTCACCCTATCACTTCCTTGCAAAGGAAGGAGAAGAAGTTCCAGTGGACAGAAGATTGTGAGAGAAGCTTCCAACAATTGAAGCAATTGTTAACCAGTGCTCCAATCTTGAGGATTGAAAATTTGAATGAAGACTTTGTAGTGTGTACATATGCATGCAAAGAAGGATTGGGAGGAGTCCTCAGTCAGAATGAATTCGTAATTTGTTATGAATCCAAAAAGTTGAAAGAGCACGAAAGGAACTATGAAACTCATGATTTGGAGTTGGAATCCATAGTACATGCTCTAAATAAATGGAGGCATTAACTCATGGGAAGGAGGTTCGAACTAAGAACAGACCACAACGGTCTGAATTATTTGTCTGATCAACCAACCTTGAATGCTAGACAGAGTATGTGGTTGGAGTTTCTTTGTGAATATGACTTTAATATCAAGCATATAAAAGGAAAAGAGAACAAAGTGGTTGATGCACTCAGCAGGAGAGTGCATGGACTGCATGCTACAACCATTATCATGTACTAAAATGATATTAAAGGAAGAATTTTGGAGGCTGAAAATGTAGATTTGCAGTATAGGGATTTGGTAGCAAAGCTACAACAAGGTGAGATGTCACAGAAAGTGGAAAATTATAAATTGGAAGCTGATGGAATACTTTTGTACAAGAACAAAATTTATGTACCTAATCTCCAGGACTTGAAACTTATTATTTTGAATGAAATGCATAATGTTTCTTATGTTGGGCACCCTGGATATCAGAAAATTGTGGCAGTAGTCAAGAGACATTACTTTTGGCCAGGTATGAAGAGACAGATTGTTGAATACATCACCAGATGTATGGAGTTCCAAAAGATTAAAGCTTAGCACAGGCACACAACAGGGTTGTTGCAACCTTTACCCATTCCTGAGTGGAAGTGGGAGGTAGTGACAATGGATTTCATCACAGGATTGCCCAGAACAGGAAAGAATCATGATTCAATCATGGTGGTGGTGGACAAGCTTACAAAAGATGCCCATTTTATTCCATTGAAGACTACTCACAAGGCAGTTAACGTTGCTGATATTTTTATGAGGGAAATAGCACGTTTTCACAATATTCCCAAGACAATTGTGTCTGACAGGGACCCAAAATTCACCTCCAAATTTTGGAAAGGGTTATTCAAAGGATTTGGAACGAAACTAAACTTTAGAACAACCTATCATCACGAGTCTGATGGGCAGATAGAGTGGGTGAATTGAGTGATATAAGACATAATAAGGATGTATGTGATGGACAAACCATCTAAATGGGAAGACTACCTACACTTGGTAGAATTCACATACAATAATGAGTATCAAACATCGTTGAAGATGAGCCCATTTGAAGCACTTTATGGTAGAAAGTGCAATACTCTAGTAAGCTGGGATAATCCAACTGACATGGAAGTAGTTGGGCCAGAGTTGCTCAAGGAAATGGAAGAGAAAATGCTAAAAGTTAAGAAGAATTTAAAGGCTGCCCAAGACATGAAGAAAATTTATGTTGATAAAAACAGAACCCACAAAGAGTTTAAAGTGGGCGATCATGTTTTCCTAAAAGTGAAAGCCAATAGAACTTCCTTGAGGCTGGGAAATTGTTTGAAGTTGACAACCAAATTTTGTGGGCCATTCGAAATCCTAGAAAGGATTGGGCGAGTTGCATATATGCTTGCATTACCTGCATCCATGTCTATACATAATGTGTTTCATATTTCATTGCTTAAGAAATATATACATGATGCTAATCATGTAATCGATTGGAATGTGATTCAGGTGAAGAAAGAAGGTGTCCTACAAGTGCATCCTGTGTGCATATTGGACCATAAAAGCAAACAACTTCAGAATCGAGCCATATGGATTGTAAAGGTCCATTGGACCTGGTACGGTCTTAAGGACGCAACATGAAAGCATGAGGATGCTATGCGGGAAGAATACCCACATCATTTTGAAGATTTTTAAAATCTTGTTGATGTTGTGTAAAAGTTGCACTGAGAATAGTGAAAAAATAAGGGGAGGGGATTGTAATACCCCAAGGATGTACCCCAGTTATATTATGTACTGTAATCATGTTTATAGGCTGGTGAACCAAGTGTATATAAGTTGGTGGGATTATGTGTTATTTAGGTCGAAGAGCATAGGTGTTAAAGGCTAGGAGCTTGATTTTTGTATATGTAATTATGCAGATCATTAATAAAATATAAACATCGTTGTGTGTCAACTGACCATGGAGAAAGAGTGATGGGGGACTAAGATTCCACAGAATGGATAAGGGAAAGGGGGTTGAAAGGTTGGAAAGATGGGCTAATCTTAGGGGCTTAATTCCTTTAGAATGATAATTTATTATTATTCCAAAGTTGTGTGACAAACATGTTTTTATCTTAAGTCCTAGGAAAGGCATCGTGTGCAAAAGGGAACGCATGCAGATCCAGGAAGACAAGTGTCGATCTAGGAGCATGTAGTTAAAGGCTGAAGCATCAGCTGTCTTTGGGGTTCATCCTCCATTCTTTTGTCCGCTGTCTGAAACATGTGGCGTCGGCGTCTGATCTCTACATACCCTCATGCGGCTCTGAAACCAGAAAATCGTGATGTTTTCCTAAGAAGCTAATGCATCCTCCGTCTGAACCGTTTGAGTCTGTGTTTGACCTATGCATTGATTCCTTGTCACCCACCCTGAAAGCCGTGTCTATTGTGTGTCACGTGACCCATTTTATTCACATTGCAAATCTGAGTTCGTGCTTAACCGTTTGGGTTGTTATCTTCTGTGAAACCTAAGCATACCATAATTGTCTATGTAGTGTGTGTTATAACTGTGGGTTGTTGTGGCCATGCAGTCCCTTGGCTGAGTGTGAATTGATACCATCATCTGTTCCTTGTTGAGCCTTACTGTTGTCCTCCTTGGGTTGGAACAAAGCTGAAGAAGCAAGTTGTCAGGCCTATGTGCAACACTCTCTCCAGGTGAGGGAGGTGGTTGTGGTTGAAGAGGCAGGTTGTGAGAAACTCTCTCTAGGTGAGAGAGTGTGCGAGGAAGTGATAACTCCTGGAAGGGGTCCTGTAGCTTCCATAGAGCTCGGAGAATTCTGGTCCGGCTTGTTGTTGAAGCCCGAGGCAAGGGAGGTTTAGCAGCCGAAGGACTGTCCTGTGTGACAGTGAAGGTGTATAGTACTCCTGGGGTGGGATAGGCATGTGGGGAATGAGAGTCTGTGAGTAGTGGGAATAAGTGGATCCTGGGAGAGAATCCATCCTCATAAACTGTGTGTCTTCCTGTTGACCTTTCCTAGCCTAGGATTCCCTTGCTCAGTGGAGCTTAGTCCCAACTCAGGGGTGACCTACTACTGAGAGTGATGAGCAAAACAGTCTAAGGCTTGGAGGTTCATGGAAGGTCTGCACGCAGTTAGTGGAGTTACTCCGGTTTCAAAGATAAGTATCATTATGTGTTTAATTTCAATTAAAATGCATGTCTATGATGCTTGTATATTTTCATGTATTCCGCTGCATGTATGAATTTTTGTTAATTCTATTTAAGTCTGTATGATGGCAGTAACTCTATGTTAAATGTGTTAATTTGATTTAATTCATTTTATATATAAGTGTATGTTCCGCATAGTAGCGTTTCCCGACAGTGGGATTGATGGTCGGGGACATTACAGGTAGATTCAGAAACACTTGTATATCTACCTAAAGAAGATGTGGCTACTAGGAAGAGACCAGCTTGGCTTTGGAACACCTTGCAAGAAGATGAAGGACATGCATCTCCCAAAGGCTCCTTTAGAGAGAGAAAGAGACCACATAAGTTTTCCAGATATGTGGCACTAATGGGCAACATCATTGATTCATAACCTTCTACTTTTGAGGAAGCTACTGAGAAGCCAAAATGGAAGGATTCCATGATGGAGGAGTATCAGTCCATCATGAAGAATGATGTATAGGAGGTTGTTCCAAGACCAGAAGAGAAGTCATTTGTGACTTCCAGATGGATCTACAAGATCAAGCATGTTGCAGATGACAACATAGAGAAGTACAAGGCAAGGTTTGTGGCTAGAGGGTTCTCCCGGAAAAAGGGAGAAGACTATGACGAAACCTTTCTCCTGTAGCAAAATACACTTCCATTAGATCAATCATTGCAATTGCTTCCGCAATGGGATGGAAATTACAACAGATGGACGTCAAGACTGCTTTGTTGAATGGTGTAATAAAAGAAGAAGTGTACATATAACAACCACAAGGCTTCGTGATCCATGGGAAGGAGTCACATGTGTGCAAACTGAAGAAGGCCTTGTATGGGCTGAAGAAAGGACCCAGGGCATAGTATGTCAGGATAGATGGATATTTTATGATCTTTGGATTTACCAAGAGTGAGTCAGATCCTAACCTTTAATATAAGGTTGAGAATGGATGCCCATTGATATTGGTACTATATGTAGCTGACATGTTTCTAACACGAGACAAGAAGCTCATTGATGGGTGTAAGAGGGAGCTCGCTTTAGAGTTAGAGATGAAGGATCTAGGGTTGATACATTAATTCTTGGGATTGGAAGTGTGGCAGAGATCAGATGAGATCTTTCTTAGCCAAGGAAAATATATTGTTGAGATCCTGAAGAAATTCGGGATGATGGACTGCAAGTCCATGACCACACCTATGATGATAAATCTAAAGCTATTGAGTGACAAATATTTATATTTGGTGGATCCCATGATGTACATACAGTTGATTGGATCCTTGATGTACCTGGTTAACACCAGGCCAAACATGTGATTTGCAATGAATACCTTGAGTCAACACATGGTTGAACCTAGACAGGTACATTGGATGGAAGCAAAGAATATGTTGAGGTACCTTCATGGTACGGTTGGATATGGATTAAGATATGTCTCAGGTGAAGATGTGAAGCTGCAGGGATATATAGATTCTGAATGGGAAGGGAGTGTAGTGGATCGAAAGAGTACTTTTAGATGTTGTTTTAGTCTGGGATCAGAAATGATCTCATGGTTGAGCAGGAAATAGACATCAGTGGAACGCAGTACATCAAAAGCAGAGTAAATGGAAGCAAGCATGGCAAGCCATGAAGTAGTGTGACTCTAGAAGTTGATAGCTGAGATATTTGATCTAGAATTGGAGACAACCTTGATACATTGTGACAATCAAAATTGCATGAAGCTTACCAAGAACCCTGTATTCCATAGAAGGTCTAAGCATATAAAGATAAAATATCATTACATTCGAGACATGGTGCAGAGAGGAGTTGTGGAGCTCTAATACATATCCACAGATGAGCAGATAGCGGACATTCTCACCAAGCCCTTGTCAAGACTGAAGTATGAGTACTTTAGGGACAAGCTTGGCGTGTTTTCGAATGTTCACCCTCGTTGAGAGGGAGGTGTGTTATTTCTTCTCATGCTGACTAAGCCCTCTAGCCAGGGGTTCCCTGGATCAGTCACATGAGGTGACTGAGAGGGTAATACACCCTCGAACCTGTTGAGAGAAGAAACATCACACACGTAGTCGTAAGACTATGGTGGAGGCTATGTGACTCTGGACAATAGTTGTGTGATACTTTGGTGGTTATATACCACTAGCAGAGACTATGTATCTCTGGAAAATAGTTTTGTACTACTACGATGGATGTGTTCCACTAGCGAAGGCTGTGTGACTCCGGATAATATCTGTGTGCTACTATGGTGGATGTGTTCCACTAGCGGAGACTGTGTGACTTCAGATAATAGCTATGTGCTACTTTGGTGGAAGTGTTCCACTCACGGAGGTTGTGTGACTCCGTACAATAGCTATGTGCTAATATGGTGGATGTGTTCAACTGACGGAGACTGTGTGACTATGGAAAATAGTTGTGTGATACTTTGGTGGATGTGTCCCACTGGAAGAGGCCATGTGATGTGGCAACACCAAGAGGTGACATGTGTCAAGCAGATTTTGAATTTTCAGGGCAGAGTTGGTACGGTACAGATTTGACACGTGGACTGTATGGATGTTGACGTGGAATTTCGTACAATGATGTGGCCCAGTGATATTTCGACACATGGTAGTACGAATGACAGGCTGACAGATGACGTGGTGATAGGTGGCAGGCTCTAGGCATGCCACATGGCATACAAAGCTAACTCGACAAGCTGACTGTGCAGGCTGACTGTGTGTTGACTATGCGTTGACTGGTTTGGTACGGTCCAATCCGAAGGTGAAACATGGCCCAATCATAGGGCGCCACATGGAACCCCGAATGAAGCCAATCAAGTTCAGTTCAAAAATTTTGTTGGACTCTGTGGGATTTGACCACCCGACCTCCACATCAAGCCAAAGACTTCGGAACAACCGACGGATCGACCGGGCTACAACGGTTCTTATTAAACCATGTGGCACATGTTGGATTTAAGTTTGGTTAGTGCAGGATTTGGGGGATAAGCCCCAGTCAGTGGGGGCTAGCCCACAACCAAGGCACTATACAAGCATATGAACTGGATAAGATGACCAGGGGCGCAGAGCATTGGACTAGCCCGAGGCCACATGAGACTCGCACACAACTAGGGCCATATGACAAGGACCAAAGACAGAAGGAAAGCGCCTATCGCTCAGACACATGGTGCCTCCATCTGACTAGGATCCTGAGGAAAAGGGGCTCGTGCACATTTTTTCCCATAAGTGGGTTTTTTTACCTTATATTTGGATTTTTTTTATGGTTTTTAGCCTAATTTTTGGAGGATTTTGCCTAAAAATGAGCATCTAGAGCCCTTTTTTAGGCCAGATCTTGGGAGGAAGTTGGGATAGGATTCCCAAATCAAAATATATATAAACAAGAGGTTTTTGATAGTTCAAGGATGCAAGGTAGCTAGAGAGGTAGTAGGGGGCCCAGAGGGCCCATAGTGATAATAGTGGAGGTCATTCAATGTAAGGTGGAATAGGTCCACTATATTATTACATAAGGCCCACTATGGTAGTTAGATATAATAAATGTAAGAGGACTTCTTAGAAGGTTCTACTTCTAGAAGATTCCTCCTCTAGAATGTTCTTAGG